>JAVQIZ010107353.1:0-14072 GCA_036023535.2 Galaxias brevipinnis
AAATTGCATTATTGATGTCTGATCTTTTCAGAGGGCCGGCGGCCTCGCGGCGTCGTCCACACCTCGTAATCAAGCGTAATTGAGGCTAACTGTACGGCGTGGCTGAAACGCTAGACAGGTAAGCCTCAGCCTCTCATGATTAATGTAGTGCGCTGGCGTGCCGGGCCCTGACCTTTTGAGATAGCCCAGGCACCCATTTTTAAGTGAAAGCTCTGCCTTAGCTGAGCTGTGGAGTTGTCCATAAAGTCTTCCTGCACCCCCCCCCCCCCCAGCGCCCCCCTCTCTCCCAGCTCCTTCCCCAGTCAGATACTTGTCTTGCTGCCTCATTGCCACTGACCCATGTTTGTTTTCCCCCATGTCTCGTTTTACAATACAAAATCAAGAACCCCCACCCCCAACGTCCGTTCCCACCTGGCTCATGCCCTGAATTAGTGATGTATTCTGCACCGAATGCGTCGAGGCTCGACGGCAAGGCCTTGCGTGTATTGCGCAAGCCATACTGACACGATACTCTTCCTTCCCATTTTAAGACGCCGGCTTTACTGGGGAAGAGGACGCTCGGAATCCCCGCCTCCATCTCGGCACACTGTTTACGATTCAGCCCGGGCTTCTAGTTAAACTCTCTGGGCTGCATTGAAGGTCTACACAGCCTACTGTTGGCTTAGTCTCCAGGCCAATGAACAGCATTGTCCGGCCCCCAGCGGTCAATCACCCTCTCTCTCTCTCTCCACTCCACTGGCCTTCACAGATGTGAATTGGCAGAGAGGTCATGTCCTGGCTTTGCCCCCAAACATGTGCATTGTTAGAGTTAACAGAGCAAATTTACTTTGGTCTCCATGCCCATTCAGGCCCTCTCACTCTCTTAGGAAAGCAGACAGAAGACACTGAAGACACATGCCCTCTACCCCAAAAAGATGGACTTTAAGCACACAGAAAGGACAATATCTCCCTCCATTGAGTGCACAGAGAGACCGGTGGTGAGTCCAATAAGGTGCGCTGGCGAGACGGGGTCGGAGGGCCCAGGTCACCGTCTGTGACATAGACCAGGGCGGTAGCAAACTGATGAGAGGGGGTGAAAGGGCACTCTAAAAACATTCCTTTGGAAAGTAAACAGAAAGAGAAGGGGATCGGCAGGACAGGTACTTCATAGAGATCCATCACGCTTACTAAACACATGGGCTCTTTTTTTTTTGGTATCTTTTAGTGCGTTTTCAAACTCCTGGCCCAGAGATCAAGAGCCTGGAAGAAAACCTCCCTTCCCTCCGATGGGAACCCCCACAATTTATATGACAATGTTGGAACACGAGAACATTCTGGAACAGTGGCTCGTGTTCGAATGGCCCAGCGCAGAGTGAGTGAGCGTAATCAGCGTGTTCTCCGTTGGGAAGTTGAGGTGTCCCGTGGCTAATTGAAGCCGCTTGGCCGGGTAGGCTGGTGTGGTGGGGCCGGCACTGGGAGTCGGTCCCACTTCCGCAGGACTGGGATAGAGAGGAGACAAGCAGATGCCCCATTAGAGCAAACGCCCTGGTCTTTTGTTATGCTACTTTTGCTACATCCTGGTTTCCTTTTTTTCTCCCACTTAAGGGAACAGCTGCTGAGGGCAACCACCTCTCTCTAAAGCAGCAAAGGAGCCATCCAGGCAACAGAAAAACAATTGTCAAACATATTTGATTTATAAAAACCTTTCCACGTTTCAATTGAGAATTTAAAGTGTTTTCCTCATTTCTGAATCTGTCTGGAAAGGGGGGGAGAAAGCCACAGAAAATAGAAACTGTGACCTCTGGCATTAAGGCACAAGCAAGTGTTTTTAATGTTTGGATCCGCCCCTGCCTTTGTGTTCAGGCCAGGGGTTCAATGGAGGGCGGCGGCAGGGGTCAGTCCAGGCATCTGTTGTCCTCCGCTGCACCACTCACCCCTCCATCTGTGTATGCTGCTGTCCTTCTGTCCCCCGAACATGCACACAAACCCACACACATCCTCAAACATTATGGTACACACGTCTGTGTGTAGGTGTATGCCCACGGTGGTTGTATGTGTGGGTGTGCGTGTGATTCTGTGTGTGTTGCCTGCGCATGCATGCCAGTGGGTGTCAGTGTTGTGTGTACATGTGTTTTTACTCTTGGGGCCCTGAAAATCTCTCCAGTCGTGCAGAGAACAAACACCTTGCGCAGGCCTATGGGATACAGTGGAGGGGGAACAATGGGTCACACTTGACGGGAGAACAATCCACAAAGCCAGCCATACTCTATGATGGAAGAAAGTGAAAAAGCAACAAGGAGGGACCTCTCTCTGGAGATAGAAGCCAAGCTCTGGGAAGAGAAACAGACACTCGAAATCCTTGATAATGAAATTCCGACTTGATGTCATCAATAGCATCACGGCCAGTTTTGAATCCAGGCCTCGGCGGTGTCCAAGTCCATCCCAACGTGCCGCGGTTCAACAAATCACAGCGGGAGATCTAATTCCTCACCATAAATCGACCCAAAGTTTTCAACGTCCATTTACCACTTTTGCCGGCTGAGAGGTCTTTACCGTCTAAAAGATCAGCGTGATTTATGTCTTTCCTGCCGCCGGCGAGGACATCACTGATAGCAGTGGGGTTAAGTACGGGGAACATTTTTGTCTCCGCGTGAGCCAAGTAGTGTTATTTTTTTTACATTTTGGAGAGGCTCTGGGGCTTTTTCGCTTGCAGACACACATAGTAGATCTTGACCGTGGTGCCTGAATCATAGAGCCCTATGCCCAGGAATCGCTTTGCGCACAGATGTGGGGTGTCAAGAGTATTTGTGTTATACATTCTCCACATTACTGGAGAAAAGGGATCTGTCCCTTTGCCAATTTCAGTCTGGTTAAACAAATATATTAGGAAGAAATGTTAAATAAACACATCACTCCACTATCATCAACTGCTCTGTCTCTCTCTGTCTCTGTCTCTGTCTCTGTCTCTCTCTCTCTCTCTCTCTCTCTCTCTCTCTCTCTCTCTCTCTCTCTCTCTCTCTCTCTGTCTCTCTCTCTCTCGATCTCTCTCGATCTATCTATCTATGGAGAGACAATACCCTGACCTTGATGAATAATTTATTTGGAAAGTATAACTTAGGACTGAGGGATGGACACAGGCTGGCAAACCAAAACATTCCTTTCCTTTCATCCACATTGTGCTGTTCCCTTTAAACTGTTGCTGTCCACCACACTAGGGATATTGGCAAATAAATCTAAAATCAATAGTTGTATTGCAATAAAAAAAACACTATCAAGTCCAAATTCAAAATAAGTCAACCAAAAAAAAAAGATTTCTAGTACAGTGCGGACTGGGTCTCCACTGCGGTCGCTCAGAATAACATGGCATTCCACAAGGTGCCCTTGGGATGGCTTCTCTGTAGATGCAGGACCTAGCATCCTGGTGTTACTGAAACTGCCACACAGACAAAACCTAGAGGGCCATTTGGTTGTACTCAGGGGAATGGTTATTGGTTGTGGCAGTCATTTTCGCGGTGCCTGCTAAAGAGTGCACTTAGCATCCTTCGTTTCCCCAGCAAACATGTGGAGAGTGACATGATACTGTACAAGAGCCTGGACAACATATACCATTTCAAAGCAATGTCCTAATTGTTTCCAGGCCAAGGTCGCTAGCCTATATGGAAGCAATCCTTGCTTTCAAACTTTTACATCCACAGATTGGGAAACATTAAAGTGTTAAGTAAACTTGACCCAGATTGGCTAATTCATTGGGAAATAGCTGTGGTTCATACATTCAGTACCCTATCAGTGACAGTTGATGCACTTCCTTCTACTTTGATGGCCACCATATGTGTACACAGTTGTAGAGCAGTACAGAACGCCAGACACACACAGAGAACAATGACACTCATTGTCTATGATGAGAGATTGAACTGTTTACAAACATTAAGAATATGGGATCACTCATTATGCCTTAAGGCAAAGGGTTCCCATTTAGTGTGTATGGACTATGCTAAATGTATAAACAAATCATATTAACTTCAACAGCATAACATAAAACATTATAGTCCCTTCTTTGTTTTGGCTAAATCCATATAACTTGTAAAAAACGATCACCCCTACAGATAGAGATATATCCTGCCACAGTGAAATGTGGTCAGCTGAGATTTAAAAGAGGTATAACTGCATATCAGTAGTCTCATTACCTGGCACAACTAAGCTGCAACAATGTATAGAGTCTTGTACTCTATAGTTGGAAAAAACACAATGTTTGACTAAAACCTACATTTGTAATTCAAGCTAATTTAATTTGTAAATTGTAAATATATCATAGATTGAGTATGATTTGGGAGAGAACAACATACAAATAAGATCTCTTATCTCAGTTATGAAAATAATAGGAAACAAGTGACTATTCTCCCATAGTTAATCCAATGACCAAAGGGAACATTCTTAGCCTCATATTTTGTGGATGAAAAACCTGTACGTGTAAGTGATCTAGCACAATTCAATCCAAACTCTTATTTGCCATTTCTGATCAACCACCATTTATATTTCACAGCAGAATGTCTATTTTGAAACTTATTGGGATTAATTAAATTGTACATAATACCAGAACATTATGCCCACAAAAGGGAGATAACAAGAGGTGGATTTGTTTGCATTTTATTTGTACAGTAAAGGGCGTGGAATATTATCACATAATATATGTATATAAATGATTTTATATATCATTGTAAAAGTTATCAACACTCTAATTGTATGCACCTCAAAACTCAGAACCTATAGATATGCAATTATGAGGTAGACATCAATAATGTTATTTCCACCCAAAAATATTGAATACAGCTTAAATTATTCTTATCAAAGTAAGAAATATATGATTATCATGAAACTCTGTACATCACAAATAATAAAATAATTATAGAATAGAAATTATAGCGATTTGAGTGCATTTGTATATTTACAAAGAAATTTATTTAATTTCTCCATTCGCTGCACTTTTAGTTTTTTGACTATACAAATATTTACAGCTCAAAATAACGAACAGCAGTGCATTCAAAGCTAATGTGCATTTAAATATCTCGTTTGCGAGTCTTTTTTTTGTCAGTCAATTTATAAAGGGATAACCGTTCTTCCTGACCGCAGAAAATGTATGCAATCAGTTGTGGAAGTGCATTTTGTAAAGATGCGGGAGTTAAGTAAAAGTTTTTTTGAACAATGTTCATGGTCACGGTGTCCCCGACTTTCTGCGCTTCTTGACTGGGTCCAAGACAATCCACTTTATTGAGGAACAATTAAAGCTTTTGTTCGTTACATTGAGCGTTCATGGTCTGTATGTGGACACCAGCGCATATTCATCTTCATAAGTTGTGATGATTTCACCATGCACTCCATTTGGAGGAAGCCGGTCGCGAGTGTACGGGAATCTCTTATAGGCAAACCACAACGCTGTATTTCTTCTTCAGACCATTGTGGTTTTTTGGCTGATTACGTTTACCTTTCGAGGGGAGGCACTGCGACCTATTGATAACGCATCAGGAGAGCGCAATAGTTCCAGCTGGGCACTGGCAATTACAGCCTAGACACCCAAATGAGTCCTCTCGCAAGATCACATGGGAAAGTTGCAACAAAGCACTAATAGGCAACCCAATGTCCTCTGGCGTCAGTTTGAACAGGTGCATCATTGGAGTCTTGCCAAGAAATTGCCAAACAGGCTACCCATCTCGTCTTCGTCCTGGTCATTTAGAAAATAGGCTTTAATGTTTGGTGCACTCAAAAATGCTTTCTAACTCACGCAGGCGCGCGGCCGAGCGGATTCACTGGCAAACATTCTCGATTCATGAAAAGCTTGAAATATGGTTGAAACCGTGTAGTCTAATGGGTTTAACACATATGCCTATATCATTAGTGTGATTGTATGTTACCGAGTCTGAACTGACAGAATAAATATTGCAAATGTTGACTCTCGTGAATCCCTTTTGAATAAAGGCCTTGTATAACAAAGCACTGACAACATATTCGACATCATTTGACTGATTTATCTTTGATTTTTTGGACTGCATGGATATAACCACGGCTATGGCTACCTGCAGCCACATTGTTCTACTACCATGTCCTCATACTGTTTATACACAACATTATTGCCCGAGTCAATATATAGAATACTAATTGGGCTCAGTTTGGTCGGAACACAGCAACTTGGTGGTGTGCTGTTGGGGTCCATTGAATTCATCAGAGTTTGAATAATGGCATGGTTGGTTGGCTCTAGGTGTGACCTCAGGGGAAAGTCGCACACGCCCTCGCAGTGGTATGCCTCGTAATCCAATGGCGCAATGATCCAATCATCCCAGCCAAGCTGTTTGAAATTAACATGCAATGCCTTTTTGCTACATCGTGATTTGGACTTTTTCCCATGCCTCTTCCCGTGACGGCTGGTCAGCGCAGTCCTGCGTCTGCGCCTTGTCTTGAACTGCAGGCCTGTCTCCTCCTCTGTTTTTACTGAACTGCGCGACTTTATCTTCTCTTTCATTTCATTAAACAAATTCTCTCTTTTCTTCGACCTCGTGTACACCACCAATATAGCCTTCTCCTGTTGGGACCGACCGGTTCTGTCAAACCCCAACGGTGTAAGGTCGATTTCCGTTTCTGATTTACCAAGTGTGACCTTGAGCTGGAGACAAAGCTGGCTGCCTTGGATAGAATGGTGACGGGTTTTGAAAATTTCCCACACATCCAAAACCTCCCATCCAGGTTTTATGGAATCCATTGGATCAAGGGATCTGGAATCCAGTAGCTTCTGTGATCCACAGGAGAATAGTTGCATTTCATAAAGACCTGTTGGGGCCGTTAGGAAATCCCCGGGCATTTTTCTAAATATCCTTAATTCAGCTCCGACCAACTCCTCTTTGTCTGAAAGGGTTGAGACATCAAACAGATACTTTTGTCTTCGCAAAGGAGAGTGCAAGAGATCGTCTGCAAGATAAAAAGAAATAATTGCAGTCAGATTCACTTAGGGTGTACAGTGTTCAGACGGGAGAGGGAAAAGAGGGGGGCAAACATTCTCACATAAAGGCCAGATCCGCTGAACCTCTCTCTTGTTTTTCAATGCCCACAAAAAATCGGGGCTGAGCTAAACTACGATTGACACGTCGTCAAATTGGATAAGAACAACTCATGGACAACAGTATGCTTGATAACACTGCTAGGCGAAAGAAATTAAAGATAAAATACAATTGTTGATATAACAGCTCTTTTATCATGCCATCTCTTGGCTCTGCCGTTCAAATATGTGTGTGTTGTTCCGTTTATTAATTTTTATTTGGGATAATTTTCCAGAAAAAGAACCTGAAGAATTTACATTAAAATGTACATGTATGGGCAGCATAATTAGAAATATATGTTAACTACGCAAAATGCTGTAGGGCATGATCTACACCAACATTTGCTGTTCTTACCGTTTTCCTTTCAGATTCTTAGAATATTTTTATGTAAGGGTGAACAAGGGTTTTATTGTTGGGTACAAGTCAAAGGTTTAGACTCATATATAAACATATACTTAAAATATAATCAATCTAACATAAAGTCTGTTAGTTTTATATGGTTAACACTAACACAAACAAAATGTGTAACGGTATTTGATTTGTTGTAACTTTTGATGACAGGATGTCCTTCTTACATTTTTACATTATTTTAATTGATGACATATGCATTTAAAATCTCCCCTACCGGACAGCGCGTCAGGGACAGGCCTACTTGTTTTGTTAGCATTACAAGTTCAGTTACTTAAATTAAATTTCATGCTACACACTTAAATGAAAAATATCGAATGCAAATTTTTTATGTAGACGACTATTTTGTGGAACATTTGTGGAAATAATCATCAATATCATGAAGTACAGTCGACATAAACTTGTGTGTTTTAGTGACGATCTCAGACCCAACAAACCCTAACCACTAAACCCTTAAACATAATCCAGTTGGAGGCTAATTTGGCTGGATTAGTTATCCTTATCAAAAATAGATATAAAAAAATCATTCGTTTTGTTTTTTTCATACAAGTTTAAGTTTAAGCAGGTCTCACAGCAAACATTTTTTTTAAGTTTCAAATATTTAAACTCTAATTGTAGACTATAATGATATTGTGCTCTCAAATCAAATAAACAACTCAAAATATGAAAATCCTTAGTTGTCAAAGCTTTCTATTGTTAAATATATGTAATCACTTCGACTGGAAGGCAGGATTTGGTATGAAACCATTTATGACCAAATGTGTATAGCAAGTTATTCAATTACCAAACTATTGTTGATATCCTATAGAGACATGATAGCCTATTTGAGTCTGCCACATCCTCATCCCTGTACCCTGTAGATTTAGTAATTTTATTGAAAACGTGTGTTTGTTTCAGTAACTTTGAACGTATGGTCTGCATTAGGATTTTTTATAAGAGCTCAAACAAATCGAATACAGGGTCACTAAATAATTAACAGTTCTAAATTCCCTTCTTCCTCATTAAAATACTTCCCCGCTTATATTTCACCATGTCTTGCCAACAACAACATTCTTGGTTCTCGGATTGATTATGCGGACTTTTCAGTTAAAGATGCTTTTTTATATTATTATTATTATTATTAGCGTCCTGTGCAATGATAAATGTGAACATTGCCTAAACATCGCTTTTGGGAAATAGATGACAGATGCACTATTCACTGTAAGAAACAATATTGACAACGTGGTATTAAACTTTTGTTTGGCCAACACCAGAACATTGTAAAACATGACATGTTTTCTGCTTCTAGGCCCGAGAGACAGAAAGAGAGAGAGGGTGTGTGTGTGTGTGTGTGAGAGAGAGAGAGAGAGAGAGAGAGAGAGAGAGAGAGAGAGAGAGAGAGAGAGAGAGAGAGAAAGAGAGAGAGAGGGAATGTATCATGTGGCTTCCTCGAACAGAGAGCATCTGCGTTTGCAAGTGCCAAAAGTAATTTTCAAAGCGGTCAGTTGGTTCATATCTGATTATAAGAAAATTACGCACACGGGAATCTTTTTCATTTGAATAAAAACATTATATTCATTAAACCCAGATTCAAGGAAGGTTGTTAATCGATGTCAGGGCGTCTTAAAGTTATATGTAGGCCTACCCACTAGGCTACACTCACCATAAGAGTCTCAAAATAAGTGATGCACATTAAGACGCGGGCCTTTGGTGTTTGATTCAGGTTTTCGACCAAATTGTTCTGGTAAATTCTAATTAAACGATATTTGCTTGAGGTTGTAATGTAGGATAATGCAATTCCGAGCGCAAGTGCTTGCTAGATGGATAGATATGAACAGAAACCACAATTACGCTAAAAGAATGTAGAAAAAAATCAGATTTTCCGCAATAAAGTGGCGGTCACCGGAGGTACGCAGTAAAATACCGACCACTTCATAGTTACGGAAGTGCACTTTCATTTATTTCCCTGTCGTTTTGGAGATGTGCCATTTGCTAATCTGGGTCATTATGTGAGGGAGAAAAGACAGTGTTTGATATGTTATGACATGAACACTCAATTAGATCACAGAAGTTCAAATTCTCCTATCAACGGTTCAATGCTAAGAAACGCTATAAAAGAGCCCAGTGAGCGGTCAGAAGAGCCAGCGACCGATCAAATTAAAATCAAAGTTGAAAGTGAGACTTTTTCATGTGAGTTCAGTCGGTCTCAAACCGAAAGCTCACATTTACCGTGAGGATACAATGTTCCAAGCTGGTAGTGTCTAGTTTAAATATTCGTTTGCCTGTGTGTTCTATTGATCTGATTGTATTTTTATTTCTCGCTCTTTAAACGGAAACTGGACACCTGCCACTCAAATACTTTCGCATAGGCCCATCTTCCCTTTGCCATTTTGCAAAGATGATATGATATTTAACTTTAATATCCACTATATTTACTTAATGCATGTGGACAGGCAGCACTAGTACCAAGAGGAATCTTACCGATTAATTTCCAGATAAGGCAAACATTTTGTTATCTATTTTTCTTTGGTATTTTTATTTTTATGTTTAGGTTTAGTAAAGTAGTCAAGAGTCTCAGCGAGGTCAATTGGAAACACGATGGATTCTTTGACACGGGAAGACTAGAAGGAATGACTTACAACCTTAATTTAGACAGCGTTTCAATTAGTGTTTTATTATTGTGTAGCTTGGGGGTCAGTTTAAGTATGTACATATGTATAACTTAATATTATGCTAAACTGACAACTTGTTCAACCGGTCTTTAAAATGTGCCCTTGGGTTCAAATGTGTCTCAATGCGACAGCAGAAGTTAAGGTGCTAACTGTAAAGAAGAACATTAACTAAGCAAATTTACAGCCAAAAACATCAAAGCCTATTCAATTGTGATTACTTTACTTTATTAAATTCTACTTGATGCAGTACAAAGGTATATGATTTGCTTTCTAGAGCCGTGCGTAAAAGTTAACTAAGTCACCACTTTTCGATGTGTTTCTCATGAAAACAAAACGTAATTTCAGGAAACCAGAATATGAAATAAGAATTAAAATGAAAAAGTAAATATTATTTTACAAGGTGGCGAATTTCTTTTCTAAATAGAGAAAAGTCATAAGATGAAAAAGGTAGCAAATTGAAGATGATAAACATGATGTAAATATTTATATATATATATATATATATATATATATATATATAAAGAGCAATTTTAAGATCGTTGTAGACACCAACCTGTTTCTCTATCCACAAAACTTGTTATGGTGTTGGCAGATTTAGAGGAGCGGAAAAAACTGGCGTTTAGTCCGAGCCTCTCTGCAGCTGAGTATGTCCTGTATATTGAAAGCATGTAATCGTGGGGCACAATAGCTTCCTTAAAGTCTTCTCGGTGATGGCTTAACACAGGAGAGGATGCAAATATCTCTTTAAAAAATTTGGTTGACCTTTGCCCATCATGAGGGATCCTGGTCCCCTTGTTTCTCCTTGGCACAGAGGGAGATATTATAGCAGCTGACTGAAAACATTGTATATTCCAAAGAAAAATAAGTAGTAGATACAAGGCTATGGCTCGAAATGCGTCCATGGTTGTAATGTTCCAAACAAGTTTTGAAGCCCTGACCACTATCAAACTGTTTCCAACTGCTAAAGCCACCGTTAAGACTACAAGACAGGTCGTTTGCGATGTCGTCTCACCAGAAAAGTGCGTTCGCGCTCTGCTCTCGACTTCACACAAGAGGGGAGACTGTTGAATCAACAGAAACACGCCCACTCTCAGCGATGAAAACTTTTCCCAGTCTTTCAATGGCCATTGAGACGGAGGAGACATTTCTGATGGGCAGAGTCGTTTCTCAGCGCCATAAGAAACGCCACAGGATGCCAAGTTTAATGGTATAATAACATGATGGCAAAGGTCAATAGGTCGACAAAAGTTTTAACAGAGTTGAGGTCAAGTAACCAGTCTGAGGACAGAACAAATCTAAGCACATTGAAACTTCATGAGAAATCAAGTTCATAATATGCAAATAATTAAGAAAGCATAGTGATAAAAAAATATTTGAATAAGGTTCGAGTAAAATGTTCAGAGAAAATAAAATAATAAATGGTTTGCTTCATATCAATCAAAGTACTCTTACTGTAATTACTCTAAGCCACTTCACTCCGTCAGCAAAATATATTGATGTTATGGCCCAACAGTAAAACATATATTTTAATGAAGGAATAATGCACAGTTGAGAACAGGCGCAGTATAAACTGTTTTAATCTGAAGCTAAGAACCCTTAGGTGGTGGACCAGCATGGCCAATATAGATAAGGACTGGATTTTCCGCACAAAGGGGATGGCAAGAACATTGCCTTCCCGTCAAGCCATTCCATACTTGATGCTTTCTCCTTTAGTGGTACTATATGGACCTCTATTGACATTTTTCATGAACTGCAAGTAGGACAGTACTGAACTGCCATCGCATGCGCCATGCGCAAACAGCGTTGTAAAGTATAGCAGTAGCCAACAGAGCATAAAACTGGCTTAGTAATATTATTTATAATAAAGTCATGCAATTGCCATTGTTAAACTGGTAAACATAATTTTCTATATGAACCTTTATTGCTTGCCATTTCTACTGCGCAGTAATTCACAGTAGAGGGCAGCATATCTCCATCTTGCAAGAAGCTTTAATACTGACTTTGAAAAAAAAAAAAAGGTTTCATGGACAAGTGCCAGAACTTGGGGCAATTTTGTGCCTGGGATGGGTAAAATGTTATTCTATCCATGCATGTTTCAGTTTTAGTTTTGACCTCAAACGATCCAGTATGTTTAAAATCGTCACAGATTTATTATCTAAAAAGAATTGCCATGTATTAATGTAGTCCTAGTTCAAAATACATTATTTAATTGCAAAATCAACTGTACAATAGGTGATATAATAATTGAGAGCGTACCCAAACATAGCCAAAAATACAAATGTACTTTCTTCAGGTAATGTAAAATAGGGTAAATCATGTCCATATAGTTAGGCGGCCCCAGGCAAAGTATAGGCTTGGCCTATATGCTAATGTGAATATATATACTCAGCGTGTGGCCTTGACCTGTATGTCAGTGTATTAAACGATATGAGTGCATGCTCGACATTGTGTTATGTAACCGAACTGGGGCTTTAGTCGTTGGGGATTTGTCGGTTGAGCGATGTCATAGGTTTGCACATGGAGCTGATTTCTTAACCAATCTGGTGCACGCTGACTGAACACTTAACCTACGACGTCAAAACACAGAAAAGGGTGGCTCAACACTCAGTACAATCGGCAACAGCGACGAGATAGGGACTTTCCTTTGTGCTTCACTGATTTACGCGCATACTTTGCGACTGAACAAATCATCTCCAAACATCCAGGCAAGCATGTTTAATTATTTTTAGTAACCTCCCAAATGAAATATATGAAAGAAATCTATATTTTGCTTTGCAATGCCATTGTGTGGTTCATTGTGTTGTTTACTCGCTTTGAATAAAAAAACAGCGCATTCGACTTATTGAAAATAGAGGCTCCATATTCGTTCAATTCTATCAGAATATGGTTTGTACTGTGAAAACCTGTAACGTTGTGATGAACACTAGGTAGTATTTAGATGGTGAGCAATATCCTTAGGGTGGGCAGATTGAAAGGCGGATGGGAGTTTGGATGTTGGTCTGATCAGCTTCAGCACCAACCGTCTGTGGACAGCTCCCATGTTTTACTAGATTGGGAAATTCCACCTGCGACATATTTTCTGTTCCATTTATTTTTACTTTTTGACAGAACAATATGATGTAGAAGATGTAACGTAGGCAGACAAAACATTGGTGATTCTATGCAAAGCTATTTACTCTATTATACAACCGAGCAGATTGCTCTGAAGTCACCGCAAATGCGAATGAAATGAAATAAAACAAGTTGAAATAAAAGGCATACATGCAGACTGAAAATAAGAGCTGTGTCCGCATCGTGTGAATGTTTATATGGACTTTCAGTTTAAAAATGTTAGCAGTAGTGGCTGGTATTATAGAAAAGTGCTTATAATATTAAGTTGTCTGAAATTAATAAATGAAAAGTCGATGCTTAATTTATTCGTATCTAAAGTAGTATCTGGCATGCAAGAGCCACAAACCCCCCAAAAAACACTATTCTCAGTTAAGCTCAAATTTTCAACTACATGCTAAACTGTATTTGGGTTTTGCTAGAGTAATGCCATTGTCACAACAAAACACTGCCTTTTACTCTACAGTTGAAAAGAGACAAATGCACTGTAGAGAACAGATCTATTGGAACTGCAAAATAAAAGCTTTTATTCCATAAAAGTTACTTTACACATGCAGTTGTTGTACTACACGCCCGCATTAGTCCCACAATGGTGATCTAGATCTAGCTTTTACTCTCTAATAAACATCCAAGTATCTTTTTATCTGTATATTGCTTATTACCCCCACCAAGGAGGGTCTTAAAAGGTTATAATTCTTAGAATGATAATAATAATAATAATAATAATAATAATAATAATAATAATAATAATAATAAAACATATTCAAATATTTGGTCTGACTACAGTTTGGCTGATCAGGTTGAAATTAATTGAAAATCTAGTTTTGTTGATGCCGTGCTTACA
>JAVQIZ010107374.1:0-20767 GCA_036023535.2 Galaxias brevipinnis
GTGTGTGTGTGTGTGTGTGTGTGTGTGTGTGTGTGTGTGTGTGTGTGTGTGTGTGTGTGTGTAACAGATGCCGGGAGGGCTGGCAAGGCGCCCGCTGTGACGAGTGTAAGCGACACCCGTCGTGTAAACACGGTAGCTGCCATCAGCCGTGGCAGTGCACCTGCGACGAAGGATGGGGGGGCCTTCTCTGCGACCAAGGTGAGCTCACGACACACAGGGCGAACAGCCTTCTCTGGTTACCTTCTCCGGCGCTGGCACAACGGAGTGCGGAGAGGTCATCGCGAGGCTATACCCTCTCTATGGTTCATGGGTGTAGCAGGAACCATTATATAGACTGCATTTAAATAATGTTTTTTTTGTAATGTAGCCACCCCTCTACACTTTTGGAAATGTAACCTTTACGTGCTGTCGTTGATTTATGGCAGTGAGGCACAGTGCTAAACAATGAGCTTGGTAATTGCAAACATAAGAAAATTCCAAAATATATCTTTATACAAGGTATACAGTTAACAAGTGTATACCATGCATGTTGTGTGTGTACAGAGGGGAGTTTTAAATTTGCTTAAACTGTCCTGTTAGTTTAGTTTTTATTAAACCAAAACATGTTTTAAACCAACCCTTTTCCTTCACAGATCTGAACTACTGTACTCACCACCATCCGTGTGCCAACGGGGCTAACTGCATGAACACCGGCCAGGGTGCTTACACCTGCTCCTGCCCCCCGGGCCTCACAGGGGTCAACTGCGACGCGGAGGTCGGGGAGTGTGACAGCCAGCCTTGCCGTAACGGAGGCCAGTGCATGGTAAGGGCCGACAGGAAAAGCCTCCAGCTCCTTTCCCACAACAGACGGCTTTCCTGTTTTTGTTTTTCCCCCCACTTTTCCAGCCTGTCTCCTGTACTGCTCCCGGACAGGACAGGAGGATGCTGTTCGATTGTAGCGCGGCTGTGGGTTGACCTAGTTCACATAGCCTTGATGGAAATAGAACTGAAAGTGAAGGGCAGCAGCAGCAGAGAGGGCAACAGATTGAGGAATTATTAGGTGAATTTGACAAAGAGTAACAAAAAAGAATAAACTATGAGAGAGAGAGCGAGAGAGAGAAAGAGAGAGAAACAGAAACAGAGAAACAGAGAAACAGAAACCCAAGCTTCTTGTGTCAGATGTGACCTGACTGATAAACTTGCTATCTTGTTGTCCCGCAGGAGCTTGAGAACGACTATAGGTGTGCGTGTCCGGAGGGCTTTGAGGGGACACACTGCGAACACAGGATGCTGACCTGTGCCGACTCACCATGTTTCCACAACGGGAGGTGCAGAAAGAGAGACAGCGGACGCAGCTACATGTGCGAGTGTCCAGCTGGCTTTACTGGACTCAACTGTGAGAAGAAAGTGGACAAATGCACTTCACTTCCCTGTTCAAATGGTAAAACATCACTCATATACAGCTATCTTTGAAAGAAGAATCAGTTGAAAGGAAAAAAAAATTTAAAATAGGATGGTACAGAACATATGAGTACATATTATTTACATATGATTTGTGTCAACAACAGTTTGGTTATTTTTTATTAATCATAAATTACAAGAGATTATGCAATTTAGAATAACAATCATATTTTGAATTGAATAGTAATATCAAACATTCTTGTGCATTCCTCGTGTATGCCTTGGACAAAATAAAAACGTCAGGTCATGAAGTTGTTTTCCTGTGTTGCCAGGTGGTCGGTGTGTTCTCCACGGCAACGTACGCTTGTGCAGTTGTCGCTCTGGCTTCACCGGCATTCGCTGTGAAATCAACATCAATGAGTGTGCCTTAAATCCCTGTGCCAACGGGGCCACCTGCATAGACCGCATCAACGACTACATCTGCCTCTGCCCCCTAGGGTTCACTGGCCGCAACTGCAAAAGGCCAACTCATCAGTGTGGCTCCAGACTCTGCCTGAACGGAGGGACCTGCCAGCCAGGACCCAGCGAGCAAAATCCTGTCTGTATCTGCCCCGCCGGCTACAGCGGGCCCCAGTGCCAATCCTACGATGTGCCTCTGGACCTGACGCCAAGCCCCAGTTTGAGTCAGGGTGTAGAGGGGAACGGGGAGACGCTTGGCTGGGCGGCACTGGGGCTGGGTGTGGGTCTGGGGGTGGTGGTGGTCCTGCTCTGCGTGATGGGAGTGGTACTACGACACGTGCAGAAACAGAGGAACAGGGACAGGAACTCGGACGCAATGAACAACCTCTCCAAGGCGGACTTCCAGAAGGATAACCTCGTCTCCACGCTGCAGCTGAAGAACAGCAACAAGAAGGCGGAGCTAGAGGTGGACGTTCCCAAGGAGATGCCGAGCCGTAACCATAACAACTATCAGCTGGACTATAGGACCTCCAAGGGCTACAAAGAGGAGCTGTCAAAAAACTGCAAAAAGATTATAGAAGAAAAAATGCCGCTGAATAGAATTTGCAGGTAAGGCAACAGCTACACAACTAGTGTAGTGTGATTGCAAGATACAGTAGGTTTCTGCAGCAAAGTTTGTCTGAAATCAACCAGGATACCACTATATTTACAATCAGATGAACCTAGCCTGTGTATGCCAGAGCTTGTAAGATATGTCTTGATACTAAAATGTATTTTCTATTTTACACAGAGACAGAGCGGAGTGTAGAATTTCAACAATCTCCTCTCCCAGAGATTCCATGTACCAGTCTGTCTTTCTAATAGCGGAGGAGAAGATCGAGTGTGTCATAGCAACGGAGGTGAATATTTGAAACCTTTTTGTCCCAGAGCACACCCCATAGTTGCAACAAACAGCATGTCGCAATCATGAATGGTGGTGACACCAATCACGTTGTTGTTGTGTGTGATAGCTCTCTGTCCGTTCGTTGTGTGTACCAAATTGACTTCCAATTTGTAAAGCGCTTTGAGTCCTGAAAGAAGCGCTAAAAACTAAATCCCATGAAATATTATACTTAATTTAATTGTGCCTTCAGTATTATTTACTTGATTTAGGATTCTGGAACATGATTTTAAATAATAACGGGTTTTTTTTCATTAAACGTCTTTTACATTTAGTTTGACAGTTTATAAATGATCTCTCTCTTTCTTATAGGTATAATACATGGAAGATATCTACCTAGATTGATGTCTTCTGGACTGTTTACAAGTGTAGAAGGACTAGGGTTTTATTTAACTACAAGTTGCTGCTCTTTAAGACTTGATAACTGGACCATGACCGTGCTCTTCTCTAGACGTCAACTTCTGAACCTTGACCCCAAATGTCGTTGGAATGTAGGGACTGAGGAGACTATGAGAAATAATAACACAAACCTGGCTTAAAAACATTTTCACCTTAAGCTTGTCAGACAATTGGCCATCGAGGGAGCAGATCTGTTGGATTTTACCAACTTAATCCTCTGTAAGAAGAGAATGGTTCCTTTAACCCCCTGTACAATTAAGCAGTCTCCTTTCTGCCACCCTGGCCATAAGGAAACCTTTTTTTTTAATACCAGCAAGATTCTATGCAAGATAAAATAACCTTATCAGCAAAAGTATATCATTGATAGTAAAAAAATAAGAACGGGAAGAATGGGGGGGGGGTGCTAGTGAATACGGTTCATTTGAATAAGAGTCCTACATCAGTTTTTGTAATTTTCTAATTGTTTATTTTTTACATTGATCAAGAATGTATGTTGCCCAAATGCCCAAATCACAAAGCCTTAAGTTGCGGTTTGAGAGAAAAATATGTGCCCATCATCGATTTTTTTATTCTTTGCACAAAATCACTGGTCATAAAGAGACATCCATTGGTGCATTTGTTGGTGCCAGCCCAGAGGCAAACCACAATTTGGCATCTAGCTATTCCTATTATGCAAGATTAGGAAAGATTTTCATGAAGCCTAGACTATCATACCAAGAACGCCTTCAATTTAGTTCACTGAACCAATAATTTTCTTTTGTAAAATTAGTTTTTCATTTGACATTTAATATTATGAAGCACTGATCTTTCTGTTTTATAAAAGTTATTTTGTATATAATGTTGTATATTTATATTGCAAGAATAGAGGACTGAAGTGTATATCTGTTTTTAAGTTGCCGCCCAAAATTTATTTTTTAAATGTTGTTGTTGATGTTTGCGTAGACAACGGGAGAATACATATCTGGTACACTGTTGTTTGTTGGTGTCATTCAATGTTGAGTGTCAGTGGTCAAATATTAATCTGCCTATGTTGGAAAAAGTAAAACCCTTCAGTTTAAATATGTAACCTGATGTGAAAGAAAGGCTTGGTGTAGAAGATAGTGTTGAACTCTGTAGCAGCTCTCAAAGTCGCATGTGTAATACGGTCACTTGTATTCAGAGATGTGTCTACGTGGTGTAAAGTCAATGTGCTCGCGGTCATTCAGTGAACAGTGAACTGTACTGTTCTTGCAGGACAAATGGAAAGAAATGTTCTGATAAAAGATGTATCCAATAAAAACAAAACTATGTGTAAATCCTGTGTTCCTCCCATTTCAACCAGTATAAAATTGTATTACTATAACAATAAACTAACAAGTCAGTCAGATATTCAAAATCAAAAAGTTAAAATGGGATGTCGAGCATGGGTCATTTAAAATTTTTTTAAAAACTGCAAAATATGTACAGTATAGTTGATTTGTGATGATTTGAAACACTTTCTATCCAGTAGTCTATTTTAGTTTGGAGCAATGCCGGCCTTATGATCACGAGGGGAGGTGGAAGAGGTAGCTACTGAACCAAACCAGGCAGAGGTGTTAGGGCTTGCCCCTGACGTCAGTGAGAAAATCACCATATGTCCCCCATTACTAGAGGAGCATGATCCCAATCAAAAAGACCCCTAGAGTTCCTCTGCTGCCAAAGCACTGGATATGAAGCCAACACGGCACAGAGACCTATGGAGCAGACCAACAAAGACATCAGTTACGCCCTGGCCTTGACTGTGACACACACACACACACACACACACACACCAGGAACAAAAGGGCAACCACACGTACTGTAAACACACACACACACACACACACACACACTGTACACACAACTGGGACAAAATGGCTGTTACTTAACAACCAGGGAGATCACACTCTGGCTTACTCATCTATTAATCTGTGAATAACCCCATACTGGCAAACTCATCCTGAGTCACAGTTCCACACAGGTTATTAAAATTTGGTAAGTTACTCCACAAAATAATTTAAATGTGCCTCTTCAGTCTTTACATCAAGTAAAATTGGAATATAAATTGATGTGCTTAATTAAGTCTGTAGCCTCTATATCTTTCAGGCAGTTTGATATACGCAAACGTGTAGGGGGGGTAGAGTGAGCCTGTGATTGTTATTGAATGCCTGCTCCGTTTACTCTCACAGCCTGTGTATCTGATTTTACCGTTCAACATATAGCTGAGCTCCCCTTTCAGGAGACTTAAATCTTGTCTGCCAATTATTGGTATAGTTTTTTTTTTTTGTTCTAGGAAAGTAACTATAACTGTACTGGATGCATACCAATCATTGTTAACCATAATAAAAACTATACTGAATATTAATTGTGAAGGTGTGAATGCACTGCAGAGCCGATGGGATGCAATTATGCTGGTTTACGCTTGGGGGCAGTAGGGCATAAATGAGCGTAAACTCAAACTGACATTTCTCATAACCACTGTTCTAACACCTCCTTTATATGGTTACATGTGATTTATTTGATTAAAACAACAAAAAATATGATTCTTATGATTCCTGTGGTTTTAATTATTTTAATTTTTTAAATGTTATTTAAATTAGTCAACCATATCAAGTGTATATACACTGCCAATATTTCTTGTCCTTTTTTTGTTCAATTTTAAAGATCCCGAGATCATCTAAGCCGATAAACTTAATTGATAAGGAACCATATGGTTGTGATTGCCAGGAGGTGTCAGAGGCAGTGTCCAGAATCTATCTGCTTCACTCGCTCCCATCGCTATGGTGAAAGTCTATGTACATCGTTTTATTGGAAATATTGAGTGGATTAAATAAGGAACTATTTTTGTTGTTAAGAATTTGAGGCATGGGTACCTCAATTTGGACATACGTAAAAATGGCTGACACCCCACCCTTTAATTTGTTTTAAAATATGTTTATATTTAGAAGTCTCTTTTGTATCTTTGACAGTTAGAGCCGGTGTTTCTCTTTGACTTCTTGGCGTCTTGTTTTGTTCCATTTGTAGCTGCTGTACTCTGCTTCATGTCTTAATCAGGCAGTTAGAACTGGCTCTCAAGTGACTTGCCTGGTTAAATAAAGGCTAAATAAAAATAAATAGCTCCCATAATCTCATTAAGAACATTTATTCAGAGCCAAGACGTTACTTTTCATCTTTGGAGAAAGAGACATGTAAAAGGTTTGGCGGGAGGTGGCTTTTTTTTTGTTTACATAAAGCGTTTAGTTATTTGTCGACATCGAAACCAACAGAGAAAAGTATTTAAGACCAGTATCCGAAAATGCATTCCAGGGGGCACCCTCCACGTAACCGGATAGGCTCTAATGAATGTCTTTTGCTCAAAAACAAAATGTGTAAAGTCGATCCAAACTAAATTGTATTGTTGAAACATTTCGAATTGAAATCGAAACGTATGGATGGATAGGTTAGCTATTGGCTCTTATTTGGTCGCTGCAAAAAGTAGTGTGGGTTGCTAGGTACTAGGAAGAGTTTGCTCCCTTGAGTCTTCCAGCATGTTTGTTTTTCCTTTTTAGCAACGCCCCTCTGATAATATCATTGGTCGAGAACGTCTTGGTCTGACGTGTTCTGAACAACAAGTACACGTGCTTGAACAGAGATACAGTACACTACGGAGGCACCGAGGGCTAGATTACGCGATAATTCGGCTTTAGTGTCCACCAATGCGGCTCAAAAAGACAGTTTTAAAAGCTACAAGGACATTTGTACAGGAGCGCTTACCTCGGTTAGACAGTATGTCGTTGGCCTAATGGATAGGAAAATAAAGGACTTCGTTGGCAGCCTCATTAAGGTTGACAAGTGACTATATATTAGCTGAAATAATTAACCATAATACAGTCTATACGTTTTTCAACTGCTTAGTTAAGACTTGAGAGACACACACACAGCCGTTGAAATGAAGCCACATGACATTATAACGGGGAAGAGCAGTCTATGGATTTTTGGCTATGGCTCGCTTGTATGGAAGCCAGACTTTAAGTACAAAAGGAGCAAGATTGGATGCATCAAAGGTTACAAAAGACGTTTCTGGCATGGCGATGATTTCCATCGAGGAGACAAAGATATGGTGAGTATGAACAATTAACAAGCATTTATTCTAGACTCTCCTCTAGGTGTAGAGACAAATCCTAATTGCTTCAAATGTAGGGCCTATGTGAAAAAAAATGTTTTCTTTCTGACTGTAGTAAAACAATATGGTATATGAAAGAATCATCACAAGATGACAAACTAAATAAATGCAGTTTATACAATCCTCAATGTTTCAATCTCTGTCTTTTACCAACAGCCTGGCAGAGTGGTGACACTCGTAAAGGATGTTAATGTAAGTATTCCCAAACATTAAAACTACACATTACACCGTTTATGTAGATTACTGTACCTCTAGAAGATATTTCCCAGAAAAACTAAAATAAATAATAAGTTAACAAATACATAGATAACTGTGCAGCTTCTTTAATGTCACTTTGATTCCACTCAGTTTTTTTTCATGTACCTTAGTGACATCGCATCAAGAGGTGTTATATCTCATTGGTCCACCTGTTGCATTTGCAGGCGTGTACGTGGGGCGTGGCCTACGAGGTGACGGGTACCCAGGTGGAGGATTCTCTCCGTTACCTGAACGTCCGCGAGTCTGTGCTCGGAGGCTACCTGACCGAGGTGGTGGAGTTCACACCTCAGGACCCGGACCAAGGTACACTACTGGCGCTGGTTTACATCGCTACCTCCGATAGCCCTACCTACCTGGGCCCTGCCACACCCGACCAGATCGCCGCCCAGATCGCCATCTGCAGAGGAAACACGGGGCACAACATTGAGTACCTCCTACGCCTGGCAGAGTTCATGAGACTGTCCTGCCCAGAAGTGGACGACGAGCACCTGTTCTCCATTGAAGCTGCCGCCATGTCTCTGGTGCTGTGAACAAAAAACTCAGATGTATGAACAATAATAATAATAAGTCATTGCATTTAGTTTTTAGCACGTTTTCCTCAGAGACTCAAAGCGCTTTATACAAAGTGTTGTCCAGTTAAGTACACAGAACGCACAACGAACCGACAGACAGCCATCACGCACAACACTCAGTCTGAGTGATACCACGGCAGCCAATTCGCGCCAGGCTTGCTCAGGCAACATTCCGCAGAAGACAGAACAATCATATGAACAATCAGCCCACGACTAAGGGACAGAAAAGACTGAAGTCACTCTATGTTAGAAACATAATGGTCAGCATGATTGTCTGTGAATGCCTCTATGAGATGAGAGTAAGGTGGCAGTTGGGTAACCAGGACGTTAGTTAATCTGTCCAGTTTCTAAAAGGTTACTGTTTCGACGCTCGTTAGAAGAGGACCCTACCCTGCGTCCGAGAACTATTTAGCAAAAAATAACAATTCTATTACCCCAACAGTGCACTTATATAACTTGGTGATAATAATACGATGGTTCTGATATCACTGTGAAGAGGAAGTGTCAAAACACCAGATATCAGGTTTCGGAGGTGAAGGTTTTGAGGAAATATAAGCGTATTAAGTTTTGTTTTTACATAATTTATGGCATTTGAAGTGAGACATAACTGATGGAAGTCAAATGCAGCACATTTACATTGTGAATGAACTATGTTGTTTTTTGCTTCTTGCACATTTTTCAGATTTTTGTCTTTTTGCGAAATACCTTGTCTTTTACTTTTAGAAACATAAATGTATACCTTTGTTATAAAAGGGATTGGCAATATTTGTTTGTCTACTTTGTTGTTTACATTTGAATAAATAACATTGAAATTACAGTTTGTCATTCTGTGATTCAACCATACCTTTGTATATACTTTTCTAGAGGTCCAAGTTATATTTATTGAACAAATACTACATTAAACTCTATAATATTCAAACACAGTGCTTGAATAGGTCATTTTGAGGAGAAATACTCAAGAGTGCAGGTTTCTTTTGTACCCTGTTGTTTTCCTGCAGCATGCAGCAACAGCCTTTTCCCCTTACAGCAAGGCAGCTCTCAGACTATAAATATATCATCTTTATGTTTCCTGGCTGGATGCCAAACCACATACACGTTTCCCCAAGCCTCATATCACATGGCAAGGCAATGTTCAGCTACGAGGCCAGTGCTATGTAAGCTATTCTACAAGAACAATTAAAAATAAAAGACCAGTTTGGGAATGCATTTCACTGTATCATTTCTTCCTTTGATATGTCTATTGTATAAAATATATGCAAAGAAAAATGATGAGTTTAATGTTACATATTTTTTATCATTGGATCAACAAAACCATAAAGAACTGTGACCAAAATAGAATGTAAACTTGTTAGCGGGTTAGCCATTTGGATGTTTGGGTGGAAGATAGTTAGGCAAGGATTAGTATGTCCTGGGTGACCCTAACGTAAAGACACACTATCACCTGAGGAGAACACAAACACACACTGTGTTATGTAACTGGATCTTCGTGTATTTGTAGAGTTAAGAACTGCCAGCTCATCTGCGCTGTACAGTCAAGGTCCAGAACAGTCAAAGAAAGTTCATGGTTAAGAAGAAACACTGAATGAATGAATGAGTGAATGTATGAACGAACAAATGAATGAATGAATTAATTAATTACTTGATTCATTCATTCAATAATAGAATGAATGCCTAAATCCTGAGTGTAAACAAGTGTTATGACATATTGTGTGTCACTGATGTCAAAATAGCCAAGATGTTTTTCACATGATGTGGTAAGGATCATCTTGTGTCTGCGTGTTTGTTTATGTGTGTGTGTGTGTGTGTGTGTGTGTGGATATGGACAGGACAGTGTGTAAATGTCATTATGTATCACTATACCAGCGACTACATAAATACTAGCACGTGTCTTCAGTGTCAGCAGTTTGGAACATGTTCATGTGAGCACGTTTTTACTCAGCTCCTCGTGCCTAAATTCCTAGAATATACCCTCCAGGAAGGAATGGCCCCCACCATGCCCCCCACCCCCCCCCAAAAAAAACTAAAAGAAAACCTGAACAGCTCACTTTAAACAGGCTACATAGCTGACTGTAGTGTTACACATGTGTTGCAGCAGCGATGGATGGAGCAGAAAAAGCATAGTTGACAAGTATTTTGTCTTACCCTTTATTTTACATTAATTTACTTGTTTTCTGACTGTTATTCCAATGTTGATTGTCCTGCTTGGTATCTTTGTAAAAGCATTGCTCTGTTAATTATAGGATATTAAGTGTTAAAAAACTAACTGGTAATAGCAACAGAGTTTGAAATTCCACTTCAGGGAGACGGCTGATGATTCAGACATGAACGCAGTTTCATTTGGTAATTGTTGACTCATAAATCCGTTAAATAACAACACACCCAATGTTTAATCTGTTTAGTACGTTCTATATCTGGACCATCACACTTTAAAAATGTCGTCCATAATAAGACATAGACAACTTAGGGACAGGGCAGAAAGCTTAGGTGGGGTTACAAACATACTGACACAACAAGCCAAAATATATGAACGTTGAAGCCACAATGTGTAGTTTTGATGTTTTTAATGAACATTATAAACAGATTGATTATGAAAAGGACTCTCTGTGGCATTGTAGACACACTAGCTACCAAGCCAAGACATACTGTAAAACTAAATCTTAACTTAGTAGGTTGTTGCTACATCAATAAAACTGACATTTCACTGTAGAGACACTGCTACAGATGCTTGTACAACTGTATCTTTAACTCATCGCCATAACAACAAACTCTTACCTTGTATTTAAAAAACAATAAGATTAATCCAATAAAAAACACTGAAAATCACTGTGAAAATAGGCCTTATATAACAGAGGTACCGTGTATTTAATAATGTATTAAATGTAGAACATTAGAAACGTAGGCACTATTTGACCGCATCATTACATGGGTAGCCCTTTAACCTTCTGATGGTGGAGCTGATCATAATGGCTGACAGATCAATAAAAGGCCCCTTAATAAGTTCCATTTAAAAGCCTTTAGAGAAGAATAGAGTGGCACAGTGACCCATGGGGTTACACCACTATGGAAAAGAAAGTCGTCGTCACACACTTTGACCATCAAAGTAAATCTAATCAGACAGATAAATGGATTCCATGAAAGTGAGGAAGAAGCGTAAAAAAAACAAAATGCAAGAATCAATCATCTTCATACACAAATCACAATGCATTAAGAATTCCCTAGCACGCTAGTATAGACTTAGGCTGAACTTTGACCCTTTCACAGAGTAGACAGTAGGGAGTTAAATGCCACTCCTGACCAGTGCAGGGATAGTTTGCTAATTTTCCATAACAATTTACAGTATGTTGCTGTTTAGGGTAAATTGAGTAGGTATTGTGGGTGAAGTACGTTTTAAGGAGAAAGTGAATAGGAAAAAAAGTGAGATGTGACCTTGGGTCAGGCTGCACTATTAGGGGGGGTATTTATTGATTCTCACTTTTTTTTGCACATTCAGCACAACGTATTAGCACATTTCATACACAAAGAAGGCAATTCAACACGCTTTACACAAGGCAAGCAGAAACACACAAGGAATAACAGAAATCCAAGACAAAATAAAATGTAAATTGCTGAACTCTTATTTGCATACCCCAGTGACAGTGTTTCCAAGAGTCTTTAATGACTCTAGCCCTACAGCTACAACAGCCAAATCACATTTGACTGGCAGCCACAGTATGTACTGTAGATTCATCTAATGAAGATTAAAGCAAATATAGCTTATTCTACTCAGTAACAACAGGGCAGATCTGTAGATAACTACTCTCGGTAGCATTAAACGAAAGTGTTGTAACAGTTATTTATGAGGTTTTTTTAATCTAGACCAACATCGACAACAGTCAAATAAGAGTCAATAGAGTCAATAAGAGTCATACAGACTTTCTGAACCTTAGAGTAAATAATTTTGGGGTGAACACAAAAGTTGGTTGTGAACGTCATTGCAATAATTGATTATCTTTATAATTTGCAACTGTCTAATTAAAGTTACTATTGCAATTTTAATGAGTTGTTTTGTTGTGCTGTTATGGCAACAACAGTCCAAACCGCCTCGTCCATCTCCATATTATCACGATGCCTGTACATCAACGCCCGCTGCTGTGATGGGTAAACAGCGATGTCCTCATATATCCAGACCAGAACTAACAGCCTCTAGAGCAACCCATTATCCAATCAGTGCCAACCAGGCCTTTGCCAAAGACAGAGAATCAGCACAACAGACAAAGAGATAAACAGTTTCAGCTTCAGCTGGAATTTCCATATCCACCAAACATATCACAACTATCAGATCTTTAAAGCAAAAAAAACATCTCAAACAGTTAAATGTCCCATCAACAAATCCTAATTCTATTCTGACCTATTTTCGAAGAACAACCTTCGGTTTCATTAAAGCCACACCCCACACTGGGTTTGCCACTTTCACTGCTGCAAATTTCATTCCCCTAATCTTATTACACTATACTACTCTCAGGAGAGATAATGAGAGGGAGAGAAAGAGAGAAAGAGAGGGAGGGAGAGAGAGAGAGAGAAACAGGAAGCCGAAGAGAACGAAGCAGAGAAGTCATAGAGAAAGAGATGGAGGGTGAAAGAAAAAGAGAGAGAGAGAGAGAGACGGTCTGTTGTGCGTTGGTTAAACAAAACACAACGTGTGTTTACACAGCAACCTCCTTAGAGAGGCCCTATGGGCACCTTGCACCAGGGTGCTGTCTGGACCACATGGCCCAATCACTGACAAGACAGATAGCATCTCCCTCACATCACTGGGACCAGGTCGGTTTGTTGTCAACACAGTCAAGGTTGCTGACATAATATAGAGCAGTTTGAGGTAGCTTTGCCATCAGAATCAGACCACAGTTGATAGCATTAGGTGAAAGACTAGCTGGCACTGAGAGGTGATGTAAATTGTGAGAAGTAAAGTTTGAGCGCCCCCTGTTGATCACGTTGAATGAAAGACCAAAAAGAAGCCAGTGACAAGGACAAGGAACCTTTCCAAGGAACTGTTTTGTTTATTATACCCCATAATCTCTCTGAAACAGCCCAGCAATTTGTAGAAATATCTGTCTCTAACAACTATACTACGGTAAAGATGATATTTCAGACCGCATGTTGGAGACAGTTGTCAGTCTGTTTTTTTCTCTCTCTTTAGACAGGGACAGGGGACACCAAACCAAAATAAATATAAATTGTGAAAACTAAATAATAAATTACAAAGGTATGAATTTCTTTTTCCCACACGCAAGTATTGACAAATATCTTTGCTTGACTTTGCTTGTCACAAATAACCCATGAAAGCTGAAGTTGTTTGACTTTCCTCAAGCCTTTCTCTGGCAACAAAGTTCAGAGATGGCTGGCTAGATAATGATGGCCCCTTGTCATCTGCTCACGGCCTGTAAACACTTAACTGTGTATTCTAGCTCTCGAGTCACTGAGGCAGACCATCACTATCAAGCCGTACCAGCTTCCTGCCATTTTACTGGACAGCCTTTCCCCCCCTCAAAGGACAGGATGGGGAGATTGGTTTTCCCACAGACTAGCAGAGGTTTGGGATCGCAGTGCTGTTTGCAGCACAGTAACCAACGCTGTTACTAGGGCTACAATGGGAGTCATAGGGCCGCGTTGGGTTACACACTTTCTTTCTTTTTTTTACTTCCACTGGCAAAGAGTCAGATGACAAAAAAAGTGACATTTGCAAGAAATAAATTGTGTTTGTTGTGCCAATGTTTCCCAACTGTCAAAATTTTATCATGGGGGCAGACACAAGCTGTCTAACACAAATAAACAAAACAAGCTTTACAGTTCAGATTCCAATGTCAATTTCTTTTCAGACGATTGTCTCGGCAAGAATTATCAACACTTTAAAAATGTTAGTCATTCAGCAGAAAAGTGTATTCAATGCGATACCCCTGAAGCAACTTTCGGTTAAGTGCCTTGCTCATGGGCACACTATTGGTGATGTTCCCAGGTGGGATTTGTGGTAGCAGTCCTACCGAATACCTACTAGGCCACTACTACCCTTATCAATACATACAGTCACAGTTCACTCAGTGAGTGAGTTCCTCAACAGCAACACAAACGGAACGCCCTTTATCACCATAGAGATAGAACACTTCTCACACAGTGTTCTATCTCTATGGTTATTACTTTCACTGTAATTGGAAGCAAATATGTGGCTAACAAAGTGTGTGGAAAAACATTGTTTTTCATCAAACAAAGCAGGAGTTTAGATGGCCAATAGCCGTGGTGTTGGTTTGCAACCTTTGCCAGATCGTCTTATGTTGAATCAATATACCTCGTTCACCAGGAGAACCCAGAAGCTTATTAAAAACTATCATGTCACGGATTGACTGTAGTGACTTCTGTTTTAAGGGGTTGTGTGTAAATGCTTTCGTAAGCTGAGGTTTTCATGCAGAACTGAAAAGAATATAATTAAGATGTTTTACAGTTAGACAAAAGGTTGAAAACCAACATCATGAATTGACCTACTGGGATAGGGTTGTTTTTGTTTATTTTTTCCATCTAACTGATATCTAATACAAACCATCGCCACGTTGACCCCATAGCAAACAACACCATCAAAACAAGGACTTGCAAACACAAACAAGAAAACAAACAGCTGATTACGTGTCAAACTTCAAACTGATTCGATAAGTTAAACGTGTTCAAAGATCTTTTCCTGAAATAACTAATCAAATCAGTGTTTGGTGTGTATGGGGAATACCCTATTTGTTTGTCCCTCGCTTATCCTTTGAAAAGGCAGTATTTTGTAGTTTGAAGAGCAATCAACGAGTTATCCCAGATTGTTCCTGTTGATATTAAGGGACCATGTGATGTAATGAGGTCTGATGTGAAGCCAATAGAAACTCAAGAGGGAGAGAGAAACACAGATGTTTGGTAGGTCAAAGAGTTAGCCCGTCATACATATCCTTACTAGCTCCCCTATGTGCGTCAGCTGATAAAATTATCTGAAGTTGAAGGCATGAAAAAGTTTTTCCCGTGAGGGTAAGGGAGGAAAATGTCTTCACTTTGATCAAACTCTAATGCAGCAGTTTGGAGCGAATTAAAAATATAACCAAAGTATGTTCAATTGGTAAGTAACAATAACATGATTTTTTTACTGAAGTTGCATAATACATACTGCACTACGCAACATTGGTTGAAAAGATTCTATGACTGAAATGAAAATAAATCATAAAAAAAAAAAAAAATCTAATCATAGCTGGTTGATTCAACAGGCAGCTCGTTGAGGAATTTAGGAGAGGTTTCAGATCTAAGGTTGATCTATAGAGAAAGGTCTGAATTCCCATGAAGGATCCAGGCTCACTGGGAGAGGTCAAAGGTTAAGGATTGAAAAACAATCTGCTAGTATGTATGTATGGATAACAATGGATAACAATACATTGTAATCCTCCAGGTCAAATACCGGTTCAGACAGTCAGTCTTAATTTTTTGTTGTTGTTCAAAAATGTGCATTGCAGATGCACCCCTCCTCCCAAATACAGACGCACACACACACATACATACACACACACACACACACACACACACACACACATACGCACACAAACACACACACACACACACACACACACACACACACACACACACACACACACACGCTGATTCCCTAGAGAGAGAAAAGGGGGTCTCCCTAAACACTTTATATAGAGGAGGGGACAGGGCAGGGTTCTGTATTAGATCTTGTGTACAACAAGCTTCCTTTACTAATCCCCCTCTAAAGAGTCTGTGCATCCCTGCTTTTAAAAATGTAACATTATGCAGGAAGATCTTATGCAAATGAACGGTTGATCCCTTGATGGCCTGTGAGAGTCACTTGTCCCCCCAAAAAACATATCTATGCCATGCTGATCTCAGGCTTAAAGGAAGTAATCTTTTCAACACATATCTCCATTGTTTTCTCTATTTTGGAAGGTCGAGACGGGGAAGTTGACCGTATGGGTTTACTGTGGAGGGGATTGAGAAGAGAACTAGTTCAGTGTGTTGGGGTCGGGGAGGGTGGGGGGCGAACTGTATTGTATTTAACATTGCATGACTACAGTGAAAAGCTGTTTGTGTCTGTGCCATCGCTGTATGTGATATTGTTGTTGGGACACTCACAGAACTAGGATTTGTAGAAGAGATAACACCTATTCTATTGTGGGGTGTCCTAACATTGCTGACCCATAGCTGAGTGGCATTTTGTCAAGGGCACATTTTCTTTTGTTTGTTTTCAGGTGTCATTGAAAACGGCGTTTCAGGACTATTAAGTTAAACATGCATGTCTTTCTACTTTTATTCATTCTATGACCACAACTGTCATCTAAGAGACAGAGAGAGACCGGGACACTTTTCTGACAGTCTTTGCTTTTCTTACCATCTCTCTAACTCCGTCCTACACAGCTCCTCGCAATGTCCCCAAAACTCTACTGATCCGGCGACCCGCTCACGTTCAAGGACCATTACTAAGCAGATTACTTCTCCAAATCCATGTCACTTTCCCTGGCTCAAGTCATGCAGGGCCCACTAATACTAATCTCACTTCCCGCAGACCGTGGGAACGCATTAGGAGAAAACATGTGCTGGTTTACAGTAGCTGACAGCCATAAACATAGAATTGACTGGATGCTGAGCTTTCAGTGGGACAGTGGCGACACCTACAGACCAGTTTAGGCTTTGCAGACCTGAGCCAAAGTTCATCAAAACATCTCTCCTTCTTGTAATGACAAGTTGTGTGCTAGAGAAAAACGAGAGAGAGAGAGAAAAAAACTATCTAGCTATCAGTTTTTCAAGGCCTGTAGTGTGATATTGAGATATAAAGGTCTGTTTCCTTTGTGTGACAGTCACCTTGGACTGAGGAACCACAGTGAGGTCAGCTGGTGACAGCAAGGCGGCCTGGGAGCTAGTGATTGGTGGAAGAGGTGGGAAAGGGGGCGTCCAGATGCAGTCGAGTTCCCCTCAGGAATTACCACCCCCATCAGTCACACTGCAGGTGGCGAGGAAAGAGGGGAAGACGAGAGGTGGAGGAGGTGGTAGGGAAACAAGGGAAGAAAAGAGAATGAAAGAGTGAGGATTGGAAACCATCGCAAACAGGAAATAGAGGCCTTATAACACAATGCTGTCCCAGCTTCCTGCAGGCTTTAGTAGATAAGGAACACATTTGTCTAATTTTACATTTTTTCCCCACTAAAAAATGTCCCACTGTCCGGAACGTGCCGTGTTTCATGAACCCAACTCGGTTCAACCAGCGCAATACAAGAAACAGCAAAGGGAAGAAAATAAATATTGGCACCTATTGTGTACAAACACACCTTAAACACTCAATCTCAGAGTGATCAAAATTTCTAACGTTTTCTAGTATGTTGCCTATGTTACTTTCATCGTCTGATAAATACAGCATGATCTCTATTATGATTCAGAACATATCTCAAACTTTAGATACACTAGTATGACACACTTATAACTAAACAGAGACAACACATAGACACTTAAGGATCTATAACAGGTCCTCATTGTCTGCTGGATGAAGCCAGCTAGCTGGTTTGTACCGTATTAGAGGTTCAGCAACAGAATGAGATTGGATAAACATCGCCACCTGTAGTCAAGGTTATGCATGGCACTTGCATATAAAAATAAAGTTTAAGATTAATGTTGAAATTATGGAAATTAAAATACACAAACACAAAATGCAAAAAAATGCATAAAACCATCATAGTTATTTGAGCAAGATGTTAAAGGAACTATACTTTTTTTATATAATATACGTATTATTTATAGTTTTATGACAAATTTACAGGATATTCATATAGCCCACAATTAATTTAATGTATGATGAAACCAAAGTAGGCTATTCAAAGTAAATCACCTGAGGTTGTTTAATATAAATAACAAATAATTGTATTTTGTTTCTGATTTCCAGTCCAGTAGGTTGCAGTAAAGCCCCAAAGTTAGTTGCCAACTGCCAATAACAATTCAAAGATGAAGAAGAGGCTGGGCCATCTCATTGGTGTTCCGCAAAGCGTTTAAATTCAAATCTAGTTCAGCGAGCAACAAGTAGAGAGAGGATTTCAAATTATAACGCGTGCGATTGTTTGCGTGTAAGAAGAAAAATCAACAAATACGGATTACTTGGTTAACTACCAACACCAGTTATTATATTAAAGTAGGTGGTACATCAAATAATGTTAGATAACATAAAAATGTGTACTAAATATATAGACGTAGATATAGATGTTTAACGACGTTAACGTCGCTTATTTAGCAGGATAGCTAACCTGTCACATTGATTTTCGAAGAACGTTAGCTAACGTTAAACATACTGACTTGAATGATTATTTTGAAATCATTGAATTAGAATCTTGTTTTTCTGAGAAAAAGAGTTTTGTTGCCGTGCCAATGCCAGCTAACTTGACCAACTGAACTCACACGAAATAACATTAGTAAATAGTAACGTTCATGCATTTCCAAACGTAGGCCTGCTGGATTCTGGCAAAGAAGTGACGTTAGGATACTTGTTGACATGAAATGCCCATAGCTTATCAGTTTCTTTAAAAGTTAGCATGCTGAATGGAAGATTACAATTGTTCTATCCTAGACTCAGCCCTTTCATGTTGGTGAACTTTGCAGGTTGGTGTTTTCATTGACATTGGCAGACGGAAACGGTCCTGCAGGGTAGGGCAATGGCCAGGAACAGCGGCAAGTCACTTATGGTGTGAGGACAGTGCAGTTGGTAAAAGGCTTTGGGCACACTTTGAATTTCACATTTAAAATATTAGCTATTAGAAATGTCACATGATGCTGACATTAGTTCATTTTAAGGCCTCCGGCGATAGTGTAGTCACATGATCATCCCATTCAAACTAATAACTGTCCAGACATATCTCCTTCAGTTACATCACTATACTAACTAGTCAATCCGTTTCTATTTCAGATGACCAGGTTATTGTCAGCTTTTTAAGGAGAAGATTAAAACCTGAATTTAATCCCTAGTGGTGGACATTGACAAGTAAAAGTTTATAATCAAAGAAACCGAATGATCATGTGACTACAAGGAATCTTTAATGACACACAGCTGTGTTGATAAGCTCAATAGCACTTGCTCCTCCTGTTATGGGTGCTCTACTTATCAATGCCTAGAATCACTGGTAGCACGCTTTTAGATTGATATTTTTCACTTGGTGATTCTTTAGAACCTGCACCTTTTTTTAAAGAATTGCATAAGTTCCTTTTTCTGTGACACACATTTGTTATTAATGTGTCCAGCTGTCCACATGCTCGGCTCGGTGGAGGAAGACCCCACCAAAGGCCCAACCCTTCATCGTTATGTGTGCGCTTTCTTCTCCTATAGGATGAGTACGGAATTGGTGAACGATGAGAATCGAATGGTCTGCTCTGGAAAAAAGCACAGTGATTCAGAGATAATTAACGACGTCTTTGCCTTGAGTCAGCCAACGGGGAGACCCTCCATCCTGCGACAGTCTCAAGCTGAGAACATATCTAACAAGGCGGCGGCAGCGAAGAGCGCAAAGGTGCCGTAAACAAAGAAGTTGATTGTGGTTTATATGTTTAATGCACATTCAAAACTCACTGGCATAAGCATTGTTTAACGCCTTTTTACATTTTTATTAAATCAAGGTAAATGTTGATCCAAGCCTTCTGACCTGGTTCCTTTTGCTAATATTATAAAAGCTATTTTAGGCCTGTGATGACACCTACAATATGTAACACATCTACAAATGCTTACCCCTGATCCTGATTGTGTCCACAGGTTTGTTTCCAGACTCCAAGACGAGACCCAATCAGCAAAAGAATTGTCTCTTCACCTGTTCTGTCCCAGAAACTGACAGGGTTAGATGAGGACACGCAGGCTATGGAGTCTTTACAGTTTAACAGCACTGAGTAAGTGATCACCATTATATCATGCACGTGTATTGCAGCTTGATTATATAATCATTAAAATATGTAAATGTTTTGGCTAAATTAATAATTTCGCATTTCTGCGCTTTGTTTTTGCAGGACTTCCACTCTTAAGGTCACTGAGTCAATTGATAGACCAATATCAGGTAAAGCCTGCTGTTTTTGGTAGCCAAACTGTTTCAGAAGTATATATTTTGTATTACAAAAGCATTCATTCCTACATAACTGAAATAAAAACTCACTGAGATAAACCCAATTTGAAAAGTATACTGTTAGACATGGCACTATATCTTGGGTCTATACAATATATGATCAAGATGCTAATCTATATTGATTATTTTTCTCTGTGTCTAGATGTATCGTCCTTCCCTGGTAACGACGTGCCCATTCAGAGCAACGGGAGTTATCAACTAGATTTTGACCGTCTGGGCATCAATCTGTTCCAAGGCTCCATTGGGGTGTCCCTCCCTCAGAGAGGCAATTCGTTGGAAGACCCTATCCCTGCTGAACAAAACCAGCTCATCAGTGAACCACCTCTGAAAATGTCTGAGGAGAACCCATCCAACGTCAGTGTGGGTGAAGCACCTCTGAAGATGTCTGAGGAGAACCCATCCAACGTCAGTGTGGGTGAAGCACCTCTGAAGATGTCTGAGGAGAACC
>JAVQIZ010107406.1:0-12282 GCA_036023535.2 Galaxias brevipinnis
CCCCCCCCCCCCCCCCCCCCCCCCCCCCCCCCCCCCCCCCCCCCCCCCCCCCCCCCCCCCCCCCCCCCCCCCCCCCACAATGTTGTCGCCAATATCAAAGCTATGTCTATTGTAGTAGATCAATAGTAATGTATTGATCGAAAGTCTCACAGGATCTTTCCGTGTTGTTGCTTTCCTCCACTTATAGTGACCAATAAGAAGCCAACCCTGGTCTCCATCACCAAGGTGAAGCAGTTCCAAAGCTCGTCAGCGTTTGTCAAGAGGTCACACTGGACCATTGACCAGTTACAAGAGATTAACGGCATCGACGCTAACAGAGTGAGTGTGCGGCTTCCATGCACGCCAGCAGCTCTAAGCTACTGCATGGGTGCAGCGTTAAGTTGTATTACCACAGCTAGGCAATGGTGGCTTCAAATGTTCTGAATGTATAGAAAATACTGCTGGTTTTTAATGCTTGTTCTGGTTTTTTTCCCCCCTCTATATCCTTCTCTCGTCTTTTCTAAAGGACTCACCAGAATTTGACTTGAAGTTTGACAATGCATTTGACCAATGGGTGGCTGGTTCAGCAGGAGACAAATGCACCTTCGTCCAAATCCTTCACCATACCTGCCAACGCCACTGTGCAGGGAAGCCAAAGTTTGTCAACTGTCAGTCCAAACTGCTGGGAGGTATGCTGTGCTGGCCCACCTGTGCCCTCTTGTTAGCAGTATTGAAACACTTAGATATAACATCATTTTCATGGACTGTTTTCTTAATTTTTTTTTTTTTCTTTAGCTTTGAGATTTTATAGATTTACTGTACCTGTTACTCTTTGATCCAAATGATTATGAGTCATTGCAGGATCATTGTCCTGTGTCACATTTCATTCTTAATGCAGATGGGACCACCAATGTGGCTGTGTTGCTGATTTCCTTATATTTGATTCACTACCATCCCTCAATGTAGTAATACACATCCCCTAATGACCTAAGTACCTTTGCCATGTCCCAGATAATATAATACACATTCCCTAATGACCTATGTACCATTGCCATGTCCCAGATAATTTAAGTTATTTTGAAAACTAACTGTAACATTCCTGCTAATAAGAGACCAGCGGACTCATTATGATCTTAATTAACAGAAACAATTCTCTAAACAACAACAAATCTATGTCCCTGGGCCATTATTTATGGTAAACCCAGGGTGCTGTGAATAGTAGGGGTGATTCTTAGCAGAAAGCGGAGGGAGCAGGGAGGAGATTGAGGGGTTTCTCTTTGTAGAGAAAGACCCAGTGGAGGGGAAGGAATCCTGTCGAGGTTTAATCAGCTATCGATCTGTTTACCCTTCCTGCCTCGTCCGTGAGCCGCACTCAGCCGGCTGTGTTATTCATGGTGTTATTTACGGAAAGGAGGTCCTTCTGGAACCCTCCTCCCCTGCGCGGTCCTCTGCCCACTGTGTGGGGGCACCTGAGCGGGGACAAAGGCCTCTGGGTGGGTAGGTGGGAAGTCACGGTGTGGTTGACTGGACAAATTGAAGTTTACTTGCTGGAGGACAAGGATGAGATAAAATGTTTTTTAAGTTAATTTTTTTTTTTTTTAACTTCTGTCAATCTAACGCGGTATTTATGATTTATCCTCTCAAGTCAAAATGCAATTACCGTAAAAGTGATGGAGTTTATTTTGAGGGTCTATCAGTTATCAAAAAAGCATTTAATATATTTTGAGCTCACAGCTTGTCCAGTTTGACAAAACAAGATTTATATTTAAATAAATGTATAGCAGCAGGTTGACACATACACTTCATCCCAGTGTCCTCAGAAGTTCCCTCTTGTCCTTGTGGTGTCATAGCATTGCCCCGATCCTTCTCCCACTTCATATAGCATGGCCATATTTACGTCATCCAGCGTGACCCATGGGGTCGGCAGTAGTTGTGAGTTTTTCCACGGCCCTTTTACTTGGTTAGTGTGAGCATTGCACAGTGAAATTAAACATGAGGCCACAAAGGTCAAACCTCAGTCAGATGCCTCCAGGATAATTCACTACCTGCACACGGTAGGCTGGTGAAGCATCGCGCTGCATGTGGGTGCTCTTACATCCACAGTGCCCAGAGCCTTCTTACAGTAAAAAGTATCGCGTAACCAGAGTATCATAGCTATCGCTGTTTTTTTATTTTATTTGTTTGGAAAGGCACGTATCAGGCTTAGTCAACATATGTTCTCCTGTACAAATGACAGGTTATCTGTAACACCCACGTGAGGCATTCTGGATCTGCCCCAGGTTTACGTTTGAATAAACTTAGCCTCTACAGAGCGAGCCTTCGCTAGCCAACCATGCCTAGCCAGCCTGGTGGCTGTCGACGGCCGATGAGAGATGTGACCGCCACGCTGCCAACCCATTGGACAGGAGGAGAGAGAGAGGAGAGAGGATGCCAGCTCGCTGCCAACTGTTGTCCCCTCCAGTTTAAGTCTCACACCAGTGCAAAACAAAGAACATGACGCTGCTCAGGTGTGTGACACCAACTGTGCGGGACTCCTTCTGCGGCCTCTCCTGACGCCATGGAAACCGTGAAACCACAAGGAGGCCAGGGGAAGCAGAGCGTAAACCTCATTTCAAAAACGGAGTAGAAAAGAGAAAACCTTTTATTTTTATTGTCAAATGAAGCCGTGTCGAAATACAACAACGCTTGACATTTCGTCGATTTTATCCCGTAGCGGTTCTTTTGGGCCAGGTTTGACCCTTTGGAATTCGATTAGAGTTCCAGTCACTCGTGACCATGCATGTAGCAACACAGCCACAGTGTGATCTTCATTAGAACACACAAGTCTATACTGTGGTCCATGGTCTCTGTATTGCCTATTAGATTAGCCTGTTAAAAAATGACAGCCAAGTATAACCTCTAATCATTCTTGGTGGGCAGTTATCTGATCTTTGCTACTAGAGTTTCAGTCAATACCCCGTATCTCTTGCTGGTCAAATTAGTTGGCAGAGCGGAACGTTTGAACGTGATATTAATAAGACCCTGGACTTGGACTGTCACGTGTAGCATCAACACGCTACACACTACGTGTGTAGAATGAGGGGACATGGTCATTTCATTTGCAATCCTCGAGATGCTATTGGCTGTAACAGGGATGTTTTTCTGTGGACTCACAGGCCGTATATAAATGTATTAGCACAAAGGAAAAGTCATTTGCAGCATTTGCTGTCTACTACAAGTCTCACTGATGAAAAGTATAAGCACAGTAATTAATGCAGATGTTTGTCAATGGTCTCTGTCTTACTTTTAGCTTGCGTTCAAAGCCTGAAGCTGTATGATTGCCACCTATCTTGTTTTAGAAAGTTGAAACACACAGAGACCAAACCAGAGAGATGGAGCGCACGGGCTCCTTTCAGAGCAGTGTGGAGCTGGGTCATAAAGCCGCCGTTTTTCTCTGCCCGATGGCCCGTTTAATTGGGCCTAAATTAAATGCAGCACTACTGGGCTAATTTGGTAATTGCCTCGTTATCAGTTTGGTCTTGGCCCACTGCCCGCGCTTCACACCCTGAATCCCAGTCTCTCTCTGGAGCCCTTCGACCTCGGTGGCCAACGTGTCCTGATTGAAGCCAACGAAAGACAGACTTTAGGGTCACGTTTGACCTCTTAGGCGCTGGGAAATTATTCCCGTCTCTGCGGTTAATCAAGGCAACTTTCCGAAGCTTTAAGTTCAGGAGTCCACATGCGTCTATAGCATTTATCATTTTATTTTCTTTGGTGGAGATCCAGGTATGTGGCCCTACGCTAGCCGCAGCCTTAGGCATAGCCTACAGATTCCTTTTTTTTTTTCTTCATACCTTTAGGCTAACTGAAACCTTGCTAATTTAACAGACGCAACACTGCCCTAGTTGCATAAAGTAACCAATACCAAGGAACATCCTTATTAACCGTTTCTAGTAACAGTCGGACTAATATGTAATCCAAAGACATTATTGAACGTCACTGTTGCATCACATACACGCTGTGCCTTTTGAATGTGCTCTTCACACAGAGGACCAGGTGGACATTTCAGTTGTTGTCCGTTGCAAGAAATATTTGAACAGAGTGAGGAAAGACATGGTTAAAAACCAGCGTCACCTTCTGAGGCGTGGTAACAGTCTGTTAAGGCGCGGTAACATCCTACTAAGACGAGGTCTAAGACAAGGTAAGTCACATAGAAAGTGAAAATAATATAAAATATTGAAGTCCCCCCCACCCTCCCCACTGCCGAGCTAAATGTAGTGTGTCCCTTTGCTAACAAACAGTGACTTCCTTCAATTGTTGTGTACGATACAACATCCGATTCACCATTTAAATGTGCGCACTTGAACCGGTGTGAACTCTCACCTCTTAGGGTCAGGGCCGACCTGTCCGTGGCCCGTGTTCTCATGATGAGGTAATGGCCAGCTGCATGCTGAAAAGGTCACTTGTCTACCTTGGTGAGCCGTTTCTAGATGTGCCCTGTGCATTCTAAATCACAGTCAGGCTCTGAGCCTGGGGGTCACGGATTCAAAGCATCCTCTCTAATGCAAGGACAGTGCAATGAGAACGTCCACGTTTTATCATCAGCTCCATAACACCAAGGTTATGTGTTATCGTATTCATAAAAAGTACACTGCCCACCCCCACCCCACCCCTCCCCAGCCCTGTAAGACAAGGCTATTATAAAGATGATTACGGTTATATCATACATCCTGACATTTATGTCCATATTAAGACGCCAGTACACGAGGGACAGTACATGAATACCTAGTAGCAATTTAGCTGCCAGTGAGCCAGGGCGTTTAGAACGGAACGTTCTCTTCGTACCCTCTGCGTCTCATTAACACAACAGTGACGGAAAGAAAGGGCAGAGCCCTGCCTCCCCTCTTGTCCTCCGAGGGGGTTAAAGGGCAGACTGCTAAGGCCTAACCCTGCCTTTTTGACTTTTTTGAAATGAATAGCAATGTCTTAGGGCCTCGTTAAAGAAGTGGATTAGCATCCCAAGTGGAGGCAGCAGGCTTCCGGTTTGAAGATAATGTCAAGATTTGCATTAATTAGACAGTAGGTTGTCTCTGGATGGAGTTTGTTTGGGGGGAGGGGGGGGGGGGGTTCTTATCTTGGGAGGAAATATGGATGGTTTCGGTCCCTTGAAAATGGGGACTGGAGTTATGTGCCAGCGTGATGCCCATCTGCTGCATAGGAAACGGATGTTAGTGTGGTGGCACTTCAGATCCCAGTTTCATATTTCTCTCGCTCTCTTGGTCTTTCTCTATCTCCTCATCTCTGTTTGTTCTCTCTCTCTCTCTCTCCAATCCATCTACGTTATTCTTCCTTGTTTTGTTTTGTTTTAGTTTCACATATGTTCAACGCCCTATGAGACCAAAGCCCTTTCTTTCTTATCTTTCTCATACACAGAGCTTTCGATAGACCATGTTGAAGTGCAGACAAGTAGGTGTTGCTTATCTTGACACAGAGTAATTGAAGGCATGCCAAAAGGCTATGTTTTGGGATAGCCCTTTCCCTTATGTTTGGGACACAGAACTGAATAAAGAAGGTCCGTGTTTTGGATAGCCTTTCTCTTCCTTCTCATGTTGATTGTGCACAGGCCCAGCCTTTTTCACTTTTCTTGAAACATTTTCTCAGGCCATAAAAACATGACCTTGTCTTTTGTCCTGTCCCCATTGTTGAGCAAACCATCCCTGATTATATCGATATCATGCTGGGGGGTGTAGACATTTTTTTTTCTTCTTCCTGCACTTCAGAGGAAGGAGTGCACTGTACAAGTAAGCACACAAAAGAGAGAAGTGGGAGGTCAGACTTTACTCTTCGAAAATACACAGAGCCTTTGCAATAGCTCTGCCTCATAAACCTGACAGACACCTCAAGCAAAACATTCCCCGAAAGTATGTTCACACCGAATAACCAGAAGACAGTGTTGGCTCCTCCTAACACCAGCCTCCTGTAATTTATGTAAGGAAATTGTTGAGGGAAGTAGAGTGTGAATTATAATGTGCAGTAGCTAACTGCCCTCCAGTAGATTACTCCTACACAGAGCTCAGCACGCCCATCGACTTCACAGAATGGAAACACTGTGTGTGCCATCGCTCCACCTGGCCTGCCCGCCCGCCCTGCAATTACCATCACCAAGGGGGGGCAAAGGCAGAGCGATTGCTGCCCCCAGAATAATCTGTGAAGGTAGACCTAGGACAGTGGGGTGTTTGAGTGTGGGTTGCTAGGTTGTTGTACGTGTGCTTGCGTGCACATGCTTGAGATCGCGTGTATGTTTTTTTGTTTTTTTTGTTATGCGCATCATGTGTGGCCTGCTGTGTATTAGTGTGTGTGTGGAAGGACCGTTAAGGGGGAGTATCCTTCCCAGGGCGATGCTGGAAAAGGAGAGGATTAGGTGAATCTGTGCAAACGGGAATGGGACCCCTGCTGTTCTGCCGCTGTAGCCTCCAAGCTATCCTCCCCGAAGAATCTGTGTCACTTCTGTGGGCTAGTAGAACAAACAACAGTCTTCATTTGACGTAACCCCGTAAGCTTGAGAAACTTTCCGAAGCAGAAACAATGGATGGGTAATAATTGAGTGATTGCCTTTCATATATTAAAGTCCAATAATACTTTAAAGAAGTTAGATACAGATACAGTGTTATGTATGGTAGTAAACTAGTACATGTGCACACGTTAAATCTGATTTCCCATTAGCTGTTGTTATTTTATAAACTTTCCCTTCCCTGGATGTTAATCAAACACAACCCGCAGGGAGATGCTGCTGTTTTCTGTGATTGATTTTAGTCTGTCTGGGAAACTCAATGCAGGAAAAGCTTTCATCTCACTCCGTTTGTTCTTTGTGTGTGTGTGTGTGTGTGTGTGTGTGTGTGTGTGTGTGTGTATACGTGTGTATACGTGTATGTATGTATGTGTGCATGTATACGTGTGTGTATATTTGTGTGTGTGTGTGTGTTTGCTTTTACCGATAGCGTTGACTTTTATCAAGTTAACTTTTCTCGGCCGAGGACACCAGCTGGCCCTCCTGTCTGCGTTTGCACGGCCTCATCCCCCCTCTGCGGCAGCGCTCTGCCAATTACCCGTCACTCAGCCCAACCGCCCCGCCACCTAGCCGCCTCGCACCACAGAACATACAACCCCAGTGCTTTAGGTCTCCTGAGGGCCGCGGAGAGAGCAGCACCAGTCATCTTAATACAATAAAAAGAGGCTTCCCGGGCTATTCCTGTTGGAGTATCCAGCCTGCCCTGGTCTCTTGGCTCGTTCATCTTAAAGGGCTGGCAGAGGAAATAGAAAGAGGGAGCGTACGGGTTTCGGCTCGTCTCCACTAGCAGCAAGGTGTCTCGTTTCATGCTGTTAAAGGAGTCCGTCCTCCTAAGGAGACTGACAGTGTGTGGTGAGTGAAAGCGAAAATAATACATGGAACTGTATAGCATCCAGGGTGTGCTTTTGCACACGTCATACTGTATGTTAATTTATTTTTTTTGGCCGGGGGTAACAGTGGTTACAGCACAATATTTTTGCTACCCAATTTGACCTCCTAAGCAGGTCTCGTATGATTGACGTGGTCATTCAAATCCGATGGTATCGGTCGCTTTGAGGTCCATTGTCCTCCCTTCCAGTGTGTGACACTCTGTGAAAGACTCTCATTGTTTGGCCTCACCCTCAGTTTGTGGGCTGTGTTACTGTTCGAACAACCCTGTTTACCAAACATTTATCGAAGGCACTGACCTATTGTTTCTCCAGAAGACGGCTCCCGAACATGTTCAGGACCTTGGATGTTCGGAATAGAAATTATCCATTGTCTCTCTGTAAACCAACAGAGCAAACTAGCAGTGTCCACCATAGAAAAACTTCTTTTAAAAAACGCTGAGACGCCGAGGCGCTGGCAGCGAAGCGGCACGCCACTCCTAGACACACACAAACCGCAAATGAAACCGCGTGGCACCTCGCCAGGGTAATGGCTCCGAACGGAATGCGCCGGGGAGATTGGGGGTCCCTGGCAAAAGCCCAGCGGTGAGCGCAGCTCGCGACGGAGCCGCTCCCCAAAGCCAGGCAGATTAATGGCTTGTCAGTGACACCATCCACAGAGCTGGGAATATCTTGTGTTTTCCCCTCACCCTTTTAAAACAGCTGGTGCTCCCCAGAGGTAGCTGGCCAAGCACACCTTGTGGCGAGCAGTCACAGAGTTCTGTCACTAAGGGTTTAGCATAGAATTAAGAAAAGAATATAAATATCACCAGGGATATTTAAAAGTACCCTCTCTCTCTAGGATAAGGATGTCATAGGGGTGTCATTTTTAAATGAAGATAGAGAACAAAATTGCCTTTTTTAACGAAAGTTGCCTAGTGACGACACTTAAGTACACGCAAGATACCATTTTAGAAGACTGTCTTTAAGGGAATTGGGACTGTAGATAGTCATTAAAGTCATTGCCAGGCATTGTCTGTCAGGATTTCCCTGGCTACTTTAAGTCGATTTTCAGAAGATTCATTTGCTGTCTCCCCAGAATGTTTTTCATTGGAATAGAGTGTTAGATCTCTTTCTGTATAGTTACCTCCACTTTACCCAATCCAGTGGTGACTCACATGGTATAGCATTATTACCAGTGCTCCAAGTGTCGAACAGGTGTCCATTAAAAAGTATAGAAAGCCTAGGTTTCCTATTGTACAGGTATGCAACAAGCACTTCATGTGCACTGGAGTAGACTCTTATATGTGCGTCCACTTGACGTTCTCTATCACTGACTCCCTCCCTCCCCCTTTTACACCCACCCACCCGCCCTCACCCCGCCTCCTCACCCTGCCTCCTCACCCAGGTAACAGTATCCTGCAGTCGGCCACAGACAGTGTGACCAGCGCCGTGCAGAAGGCCAGCCAGGCCCTGAACGAGCGTGGCGAGCGACTAGGACGGGCCGAGGACAAGACGGCGGACATGATGAACAGCGCCGAGCAGTTCTCGGTCACGGCACAAAAGGTGAGGGCCCACCACCACCTCCACCACCAGGTCTAAACCATTCTTCATTTATTTTTTATTTCCTTTATTTATTCATCATATACAGGTTCCTATGGGATGATTCATTTCTGTAGTTTGAATTAGACTTTGACTCTCCGTTTGATAGTTTTTTTCATTCCCTCGCGTCCTTTTTGGACAGTTTGAAGTTTGTTTGGATTGCAAAGTCAGTACCACAATGAAGGTGAACAGTATTTAAAAGAGAGAGAAACAGTATTGGAGCCCAGAGGGGAATGGAGGGAGCAGCTGCTCCAGTACTCCACTTCTGGCCTCCCACCAACCAGGGGCTCTGTAAGAGGATTCCTCTCCTCTCCTCCGGCGTTGGTGTCCTCTCCATCCCAGCTCTCCTCAGTGGGATTCCCTCCTCTCTTCTCACCCCCCCACTCCCCCCCCTTACCCTGCCAGGAGAACTAATCACATGCTGCTTAACGACACCATTAGCATAATTTGTTTTTACCCGAAAAACAAAACAGAATTTTTTTGGGTAAAAATTTAACTACTCTCTGAGGCACGCTGAGATTACGATCTTTTCTAACTTTCCCTTGCAATTTAGTTCTTCCTCATGATTGGACTTTGGTGGTTAAAATGGCCCACCCTGCTGAGCTGTACAGCTGGTCCGGAAGGACAGGGGGCATTGTAGATGGGTCTGTGGCATTTCAGAAGGCCACCAATTACTTTGGTTATGACGCCGGACACATGATGAGCACCCAGTGAGGGGAAAAATTATTTTCAAAAATGAATTATGCATAACAGTACTTCCCGTCTAATTCTAACCCATTTAAAAAGAGACCGAGTCCGCTCCTGCAGCTCACAAATGAGGTCTCAACCGTGCGAAATGAAGGCACGCTTCGGAGAAAAACATTGCCTTGAATTCCTTTAATGGCAATAGAAGCTCAACAGTGAATCAATCGCTCATTGCAATTTGTTTTCCCTCATTCAACTTCAGCCTTTTTTAAATGGCTTATTTTGTTGGCTATTTAACTAATTTGTTGGCTCCGGCACCCTACTTTTAAGACTCACATAAGCATTTCTGAGGCTTGCTATTAAAATGCTGTAGCCTTGCACAGGAACAAGCAGCTCATCGTTAGTTCAACTAACAGGCAGACACTGGACTTCCTGCTTTCTGCAGTGCTGCTCACAATAATTCTTTCTGACGGTGACATTGAAGTAGATGTGAGCGTCAAAGACTTTGATTTAGTTTTTTCCAGTTAGGCCGGGGATCTGAATGTCTTAGTCACCTCATAGCTCCATGGTGTTCAGTCACCAACGCTGAGCGACATTAGCGTTCAGACACTGCGACAATATTTAGTGTCGCCTTGACTCTGTTTGTCTGTCTTCTGTCTGTCTGTCTATTTGTAAGTCTGTCTGTCTGTCTGTCTGCCTGTACGTCTGTCTGTCTATTTGTAAGTCTGTCTGTCTGTCTGTCTGTCTGTCTGTCTGTCTGTCTATTTGTAAGTCTGTCTGTCTGTCTGTCTGTCTGTCTGTCTGTCTGTCTGTCTGTCTGTCTGTCTGCCTGTACGTCTATTTGTAAGTCTGTCTGTATGTCTGTCTGTACATCTATTTAAAAGTATGTCTGTCTGTCTGTCTGTCTGTCTGTCTGTCTGTCTGTACATCTATTTAAAAGTCTGTCCGTACGTCTGTCTAGCTGACTTTGTGTCTATCTCTGCAGTCTGCCCCGCCTAGTTTTCTGTTGTGACAATGGTCCATTTGTGAACCAGTACATGTCTACTAAGATTGTCATCTGTGCTGCGTTGCTGCCCCCATGTGGGTACACTGCAAATGACGGCTCCCAGGGAAAAATAAAATGTATGCCGCAACTGTACATGAGTACAAGTGAACGTTTTCTTTGTGTATGATGTGTTTGGGTGCATTTGTATAACTTTTAAGTGTGTGTGTGTGTGTGTGTGTGTGTGGGTGTGTGTGAGTGAGGGCTCCACAAGCCCTGCAGTCACGAATAAGATTGGTGACCATGGCCTTCTCGCTAACGAGCCCCTAGCCAGGCCTGTTACCACCCTCGTTAAAAAGATTAATGGAGTTTCAGAGTGCCTAGTCACTGCCTGATTCAAACAGCAGGGGCCCAGAATAGTGCCTGAGGAATAAGCTTTCCCTAATAGCTGTATGTGACTAACAAAGGAGACCAGAGTGAGCCTCTGAATACATATACATTTTATTAGGCCTTTTGTCGCCCATTCATTTGCACTTTCCCCTGGTGGCCTTGAGCACAAACATACTTTTGATCTGTTTTTACTTCGCTGTTTTTAGTTGGTTTTAGTTAGTTTCCTTCCGTTAGAATTGCACAATGTGGTGTTTTCGCTCAGTAAACTTGATCTTCTCTCTCGCCCCCCCCCCCCCCCCTTTTTTTTTCTGGACTTTGTAGAGTAATCCATTTTCCTCAATTCCAGGTCTTGAGGCTTGCCACTGAGGGCCACGCGATCAATATTTGCCAAGTTTAAACCACAGGATTATCCGTCTGTCAGGGCTTCCAACAGAAGCTCTCAGCTGTGACATAAATCTTGGACTGTCCTCCACCATTGGAGAAGGTCACACCTCCGTAACGCCTTTGTTGTGAACCAAACCTAAAAAAAGCAGTAAGCACTCCTCGCCCACCCCCTCACCCTTATACATTCAAATCTACATCGCTGTAGTTAAGAGGCCTTCTACTTCCTCGTTTTGAATTGAACTTCCGAACTTCAGACCTTTTTGCTTAGTGAGAGAGTCATGACCAGTACACCCACTGTGCCGCAAAATATACGCCAAAATTATAGGTTTTGTAAAATGTAAGCAGCTTTTTATATACCTTTTCATACATGGTCCACACAACATTTTAAATTATGGTAATGTTGGCCACAGTCAGTAAGCAGTGAGTTGTACAATGTGTTGGGGTGTTAAAAAAAGGTGCAGACACACACTGTACAAAAAAAAAAAAAACTAAAAATTAATTGGATTGGAAACTTCTCCCTCTCAGCAGATCTGTAACCACGTCAAAAGATAGGGAAAATGGTGAGGCTAACCCATTTATTACTGTGGCAAAAGTAAAGACTCAGAAACAAAGACTCCTGAAGAAGATTGTTTGTGAGCGACATGTCAGAAGCAGCCGTGATCAAATAATACGGTGAGGTCTGGATAGATATCCATAGCCCAATCAAACCAACTAACCTCCAATACAGCAAGACCATCGTTAGACTGAGAACAAATATGGCAGCCCTACTTCTAAAACCCCCTGCATGTAGGATTTGTTTGAATGTCTCAATCGAGACCAACCCAGCATTGTTAACAGAACTTCTCATT
>JAVQIZ010107469.1:0-11264 GCA_036023535.2 Galaxias brevipinnis
GCCCACAGCTGTAGAGCATCAGGTTGGAAACCCCCTCATTTTGATTTCTTGTTCAGTGCCTGTGTGTGTGTGTGTGTGTGTGTGTGTAAGAGAGAGAGATAAAGAGAGAGAGATATAAAGAGAGAGTAAGGGGGGTATGTTTAAGAGAGGGATGGGGAGAAGGGTTTGGACTTGAGCCAGATGGGGATTGCACAGCCAGCTAGTTAGCTGCATCCAGGAGGCCAGGCCAATATGCTGGCAGGTCCGATTCTTGCAGGCCTAAGCAGGGCTCCAGGCAGGCTGCTAGTGGGAGCTGGTCTTTTTTCTGTTTGGATAGTGTGTAGGGATGGGTTAAGTGGAACATGGTGGGGGAGGGTCAGTGTGTGTGCGTGGGCGCTGTGGTGTGTGTGCTGTTTCATACAGCCACACAGGTCGGAACGTTGTGCTGCAGGTTGTAAAGACATTGCATCCCTTCCCCTCTATCTCTCCCATTGTATGATTCATGATTCTTTCCCCCCTTTTTTCCACGCTCTCAGCTCTAATCTTTGGCCCAATTCTCCATTTCACTCTCTTACTCATTTTCCTGTTCTCCCTCCCCCTCAGCCTCTTATTCCCCACTCTCCTTAAGGAGTCACAGCTGCATTCTAAAAATGGAACAGGAGTGAGCTGAGCCGTTTCCAGGCAACAGCATCTCACAGTGGAGGGTGACATAATGTGGAGAGGGAGTTCCTAATTCATCGTTTGGAAACGCATTTGTTCCGCCTGGCGGAAGGAAGCGTGAGCTTTTCTATCTGCAGTCATTTGTCGACGAGATCTCCTGCTTCCATCAATAGTGATAATCAATGGAACGCGAGAGGAAAATTATAGCCTGGGTAGCAAATCGGACAGTGACGAAAATTCATTATACAGTATTCTCTCCCACTTAGTGAACTATGAAATAGGTTTACAAAGAGCCAATGGTTGCTATACAAAACAAATGTAAAAAGGAGAACATCGTTTCAGTGAGATAGTCATACTGGACAGTTAGCTGGCAGACAGACAAATGGATCAGAACACCAAACAAAAGCCTGTCGTTAGCATTTAGCGGCTAGCAACAGTGCTACTTACAGAGGCTGTGTGGCGCTGGAGCCAGAATAGGAGTAGGAGGGCTCAGTCACTCCTGGACCCCAGAAAAGGTGAGGGGAGAGCAGGGTCCGACCAGGGTGAGCGTTAGGCGATCCTTTGGTGAAGCAGCGGTAGTAGCAGCAGGGGAAGGCTTAGTGCCCTCCGACCCTCAGAGAGCAGCTCACGACCGGGGCACGGAGCTCGTCTGAGGAAGGGAACGCCTGGCTCAGAGGCTGCAGGGAATCATCAGGCTCCAGCAGGAGAGACGAGACCGTAATCATCTTGGCGTCACCGAGTCCCTTTGGTCAACGGGGGAAAGGCTCTCTGACGGCTGGTAGAAAATGGAGGTGTGGGTGGGGGCGACAGGCAGGGGACAGACAGATCCAGCCCTGCCTGCAGACTCCAGGGCTGGGAGTGGTACGCCGCTCCACCTCCCTCTTACGGCACCAGGGTGGACCTGCGGCTCAGAGACACACACGCACAGACATCCCCTGGTGCAACGGTCGCCCCTAGAAACGGCCGGCGGCTACGGTGGTGCTGCCACGGCAACCTGAGAGCATCGTCGTTTCTTCCCGACTCGTCGCCGGAGCTCCTCCTTCTTCCGCTGCCTGTTCCCTGTAGGAGTGTGTGTGTGTGTGTGTGTGTGAGCAGCTCACTACCGTATCCCCCCTTCACACACACAGACACAGCAAAAATCCACACACTTGGATACGCTTCCACACAGGCACGGACAGAGAGCTTTAAGCGACAGGCATTAGCTGCAGAAAGCTCGGGGACTTGGCAGCAGTGTGTGTGTCCGGAGCATCTTCCTGATGGGTGGCCAGCATGTGTGTGTGTGTGCTTCTCTTGCGACTCCCTTCGTCACAATCCCCTATCTGGCAGGCTTCGAGCAGCAGTAGTAGATTAATCCCACGGTTCAAAGCGGTAACTTGCTGCTTGCTAAAGCACAACAGTGTGTGTGTGTGTGTGTCAGTGTGTGTGAGTGTGTATGTGTGTGAGAGAGAGTCCACCATTCCCTTCCTTCCTACTGCTAGTCTCCTCCCCCTCCTTCTCCTCTGTGCGCCCCGCTCACCAATGCTCTCGCTTGCTCTTTCTCTTTCCCTCTCTCTTTCTCTCGCTCCCTCGCTCCCATACTCACTCCACCCCCACTCCGCACACGCACTCTGTCTCGTGGGCTGCCTTCCCATCTCTCCCCCTCCCACAGACTCCTGTCTCTCTCTCTGTCTCTCTCTCTCTCTGTCTGTCTGTCTCTCGCCCTTCTCTCTTTTGTCTCTGTATGTGTTCAGCTCGGAAGTCGAGACCCAGGGTTTCAGCACCATGGACAGCTCTCAGAGGGCTGAAACAGCTTGGAGGGGGGGAGTTAAGCTTGTCCAGAGAATGTGGAAAGGCAGGATCGAGGGGGAGCAATAGTTTAAAGGTGGGTAGAGGAGAGAGGAAAATAAGCGGCGTGAAAAAGTGTCGAACCTGTGGTTAAGGTGGTGACATTGTTAGTGTCAGGCAGTCCTAACAGGTCATCTTTGTCTCTGTCTCTCTGCTGTGTCGGCAATTGGCAGTCCAATACTGCCAAGGTGGACACACTCAGCCCTTCCACACATGACAGAGTATGTGCTGATGTCAGGAAGAGCTGTGTGTGGGGATCACAACAACATTCATAAGACACACATCTACTGGGAGGGAGTACGGCAGATTTTCAATTAGCATTTTTTGACAATTACAGTTCATGTTCTATTAAATCTAGCGCAACTCAAAAACAGCTCCCTGTGTTGTGTATGGAGTCTACACAGTCATTTAGAGAATATTGAATATGAATCATCAGCTTGAAGTGAACTGAGTCAATAGCTTCAAACAGACTCCTCTGTTCCCCTGTCAAATTGTCTCAGATTGCCCAGCTCGTAGGATTCTTTTACTTCATCTCTGCAGTCTCTCCTCTTCCTCTGACTCATCCTGCCATCCTTTCTCCTTTTCCTCCCTCACTCTGTAATCCTTTCTGTGAAAACGCCCTTCTCCAAGACCTGGTGAGAGAAAAATGTGTGTGTGTCTCTGTGAGTTTGTGTGTCTGAGAGTGTTTGTGTAACACAGACAGAAATGTCTCATACGTACATCACACACATCAATCACCTAATGTCACTCATGGAAAGTGAAATTCCCCACCCACATAGATTCAGAGGGGGTCCTGGCGGCAGACAGGCTGAAGGTGTGCGTGTGTGTGTGTGTGTGTGTGTGTAGGGGTGGGGGGGGTGGGGGGGGGTGGGGGGGTACTGCACGGGGACCGCATTCAAACCTCACAAGGTCCTGTCCCGCCAGCAGTGCTGCTCACGCTCCACTGGCTCCAGTTACACTATTGTTATGGGAGGACGCAGGGAGGATGCGTCCCATCAGTATACTAAAGGCCACTGGAAACATACCATTAGCAGACAGAGGGCACACCAGAAGACATCCCTTCACTTGACAGGTTACACCTAGAGCTAGACACACATCCCCCACACAAACAAACAGACAAACAAAAGACACAGCACAAGCTGCTTTAGCAGACAAATACGTACAAACCAGGCTTTATCAAATGGCTATCTGACTAATCAACCCACATCAATAGAAACAGCTCAGTTCAGGTAAATAGACATGTCTCATCAAAAGTCTCCTTAGAAAGACAGAATGCAACAAAAAAAATTTACATTTATGCAGCTGAACATCCGCAGCCCAAAGTGCCTTTTACATTGGAAATCAACAGTGAGAAATGTAGTCGTTACAAAAATCCAATACTCTCCCACTCATCAAAAAGCAGGTCAACACAGAATACAGCTGGTGTGTATTAGATTGATCTACAGTGCCCCTATTGGACAGAAAGGTAAAACGCTACCTCAGCGTGACACCACAGGCAGAGAGAACATATTTGGGAGAAGCACTAGTTCGTCATGCACATAAAAAAGGCAGTCATTGATATTATAGGTGAGCCTATAAGAACTGACAGTCACCCAAGAATAATTTACATTTGTGAGATATTAAATATTGAAAAATATACAGTATTGTTATGAATGTATTTGAAGGCATTATGTACTGCAATATTGAGAATGAAAAGTTTGTGTGAGCGACAAAACATGTTCTGGGATTTTAATTCTCTGACTCACATTGCTAATAGTTTTGTTTTAACACTTACAAATTGAGGAATTTTTCACGATGATTGAACAAACAAATGTTTTCTTCTAAACTTCCAGCAGAACACTTTGAATTAGCTATGCAGCACTAACATCAATAATGGTTATTTTTTTTACAGGCAGCTTATTTAAACAAGCTGTGCACCCACAGTGTGCTACATGTCAGGGATCTGTTATACTATAGGGCTTAGTTATGGTAAATATCAAATTGTAATAATATGGGTATTGAATGTAAAATATTACTCCTCCAACAATCTAGACTGCATAGAATAGTGAACCTCCATTTTTGTTTGAATTCCAGTTTAGACTAACCGTCCTTGTGAAAACATTGCAACTTAAGTTCTGAGTTTGACTTTTCTTTCCTGGAAGATAAAAACTGCATAGACATTGAAACATACATACTACATAATGTTTACAGAGACTTTGAAGCTACATTTTTATCGACTCCTAGCTGAAGATGCCACCATAGTACCGTGGGCAGTACCTATAGTACCACCCTTGCAAATCCTTTTAAATGCATCTGCCTATAAGATCATTCTGTGGTAGAGTGCCCTAAGTGTGCAGAATACTGAGAGAGCTATCAGTGGAGTTGACAGCTTGCTCCCAGATAGCGTTTGTTCCTCAGGGGGGGAGAGGGACCTGCCAAAGCATGCTTGGAGATGGACTCTGTCATGACACTTTCAGCCACTTTATTTCCAAATTGTCTAACTTAGCGATGCAGAGCAGGAGTAAAGCTAAAGTAAATGACATACAGGAACAGATCGTCCGGGGTTCCTCCGATACAGATATGTCAACAAGGTGTGACATTGACGGGGTGACTTTATGCATTTGGGATAGTGTGTGTGTGTGTGTGCGCGCGTGGGTGTGATAGTTGTTTGTGTGTGTTATCATCTCCTAAAAAGCTCTTCAATCCAAGCACTCAAGGAATAACAGCCCAAAATAGAACTTAATCCTTTCAAAGGAGAAAACATATTTTACCCACCGCTGCTTCTGCTTTAGCAACAGATTCAGAAAAAAATAATACTTGAGGAGTTTCATTCCAAAAATTAGAATCATCCAGTTCCAAATAGTTTCTGTTCTTTTTTTTTTTCTTTTTTTTTTTGTGACCAATCCACAAGACAAGTAAATATTGAAAATATTACTTGAATAGTAGCTAGTTAAATATTATGCTATTTGGTAAGAACAAGTAAGAGATGGCATTACATGAATACAACTTGGAAGGTTTTTTTTTCACCTTTTTTGTTTATGTATGTAGTTGTTTGGTGTGTGTGTGTGTGTGTGTGTGTGTGTGTGTGTAATTGCCTCCTGTGACATATTGTGTGTTGGGGCAAATAACTTGATGACATGAAAACACAAAGGCTAATGTAAAAGCTCTGGCTTCAGAATCACTACACACCCCAATCAAGACTGTGAAAACATTAATACACAAACACACACACACACACACACACACAAACACACAAACACACACAAACACACACACACAAACACACAAACACACACACACACACACACACACAGCAATAGAAGAGACATTCTGGTTGAGGGATCAATGCCATCGGATGAGATCACCTGTGTTGAGCAGGAATTGATGGATTGACTTGGCTGGGCTCAGCCACTTTCACTCAGCCCCGCCGGCCCTGTGAGCCACTAATGAATTGTTTATGGCTGAAAACACTTTCCTTTGCATCACGTGTTCTCTGTCCTCGTCTGTGGCGGAGGCCAACACAGACTAGCAATCATCTGGAGAGCCACCTGGAGCAGGCTGTCGTGCTGCCGTTCTGGACAGAGACAAGGTGACCCCAGCATGACAACACGGTGGCATTAGCAGTGGGGGAGGGGGCGTTCTCATCAGAGCCATTAGCCCTTAGAGCCACGGCTCACTGATCACTATCAGGAGGCAACGTCTCCAGTTGTCTGGCTCTTCTGTACTGTCTGGTCAAATGAAACGTCTTCATCCTCAACATTTCATTTACATGGTTGAGGTTTGTGAAAAGCAGTTATAACAATGATGGAGAAGATAAATTTGATACATATTATAATGTAGCATTCCAGGGACGGCAGGGCTTTCCCAGCATGCACCATTTGGCACAAACTGTTCACTGTTGTTTACCTTGTTTTATCAACTGTTGATGACTGATTATTATCTATTGCCGCCTGTTCTTTTGTGTTGTTTTCAGAGTTCAGAGTTCGCTCCTGTACTTGAAGAGCACCCCTCTGCAACTCGGGAGAAGCGTCTGGGTGGCTCTACTCCACTCCACTCCTCTCCTGGATGGGCACCATGGCCTACAAACCAAGGCCTAGCAATGAGAGACAACGCCTGTCTCTCCTATGTTCCTGGAGGTCTGCTGAGTGGGGAGCTTGGCAGTGGTTTTCTGCTGCCCTGCACTGGCAGCGGAACCCAGGTTGAGTCTGCCCGCCTTGAGGGAGGTGAAGGACCTGACAGCAGCAGATGGACCATGGCAATGGGGGGAAATTCGACCCAGATTCCCGCTACTGGAGCCCTGGAACCACCACTCTCCCTAACTCTGCCTTATAACAGCTTGCCTGCTGCTTCCCCAGGACGTCTAAAGACAGTGCCGAAGCTCCCCAGATACAGTGGAACTGAACCTCTGGAGACACTCCTTGCCCAGATAATGCTGGCTGCGTCCATAACGACTGGAATGGGGATGAGACAGCTGTTCACCTGGCCCTGACGCTAGAAGGAAAGGCTCTTCAAGTTCTTGCGGACCTCGCTAAGGACAAACAACGGGACTACCTTGCCCTTAATGCAGCACTAGGGCAGCGCTTCAGCCAGAGAACATCGATCAATAACATGAAAGATCTACTGGCAAGCCGACATCCCCAGCCAGGGGAGACGCTGGGGTCCTATGCTGCAGACGTCTGCTCCTATGTCAGGCATGGTTCTCCAGGGTTTGAAGCCACCTCTCAAGAGGTGGTAGTTGTCCATGCAGTCATGCAGGGCCTCACTCCAACCAAGTTGATAGAACATCTTCGCCTGGTTCCCCTGACAACAGTTGAAATCGCCTGGCTGAAGCAGAGAGCGTTGAGCTGGGTACCAGAGGTGCATCTTAGAGCACGCCAAGCTGGGACAGAAGTGGATGAAAGTGTGTGCAGTGGGGAGCCTAATTACCAAGGCCAGACAGCTCCTACCCGTTTGGCACAACGTCGAATGGCTACCTGGAACTCGAACGATTGTCGTAATGAAGGCTGCTACTGTTGCGGAGAGGAGGGACATGTAGCACGTGGCTGTCCAGCACCTGCACCCCGGCACAGCTCCCAGAACCAGGGAAACTAGAGTGGGTTGCCACTACGAGGGACATGCCAATCCGTGACCGGGATCAACTCCCTCAGCCCACGGCATTGTCGCATCGCCCGTGCAGGCCATAGCCAGGGGCTGTGCCTTAACTGTCACCTTGACAGCCATGCGTGCAGAGCATTGGTAGACACAGCATCCACGATCTCGATCATCTGACCTGGTACACTTCATGGCACTGGCAGTCCATGGCCAGCTGATTGGACTCCCATAACATCCCCTATCAAGACAGTGACAGGGGATTATTCTGTGGTGAAGGGGAGGAAACCATCGGTGGCACGTTGAACCATCATGAGTTCTGGCTGGCAGAAAATCAAGACCCCTGCATCATCGGATTGGATTTGCTGATCTGTTTGGGTGCACAGCTTGACGTGTCAGGGCCTACCATATGCCTTGGCACAGAGACTACACCCCTCCAGTGTGGAGGCCAGAAGAAGAGGGTGAGATGTGCCAGACGAAGCCCGGGAAGAGCCATGCAGGTCCAGACAACATCACTGCCGCTGCAGCCAGTCCCACCGTCATCGCCCCCACCACCACTTACCCAGACAACATAGCCGCAGCTCGTCCCAGCACAGCAAAACAGAAGATTTAAGAGTTGGCGGAGGCAGGAATCATCAAACCATCCAACAGGTCATGGGCTGTGCCCATGGTCCTCGTTTGAAAGAATGATGGCACGTGGCGGTTCAGCGTGGACTACTGGAGACTCAATGCCATCACAACGAAAGACTCCAGCCCACTGCTGCTTATCAACAACACCCTTGACTACATCTCCATTACTAGTTGGTTCAGCTCCCTGAACATTTGCAGTGGCTACTGGCAGGTGGAGTTGGCACCGGAGGCAAGAGCCATAACCGCTGTTACCATTGGTTAGGGTCTCTGGCAATTCCGGGTAATGCCATTTAGACTGTGCAATGCCCCTGCCACCTTTGAGTGGTTGATGGAGCAAGTGCTGGCCAAAATACCCTGCAGTTGCTGTGTAGTCTACCTGGACGACCTGCTTGCTCACGCTGCTTGCTTTGAGGGGGTGCTGAGCAATCTGCAAGAGGTATTTGTGGCCATCTGGCAAGCTGGTCTCTGACTCAACCCCAAGAAATGCCACCTGATATGTCGTGAAACAGCCTTCCTGGGCCACGTCTTCGGAGAACATGGAGTGGACACCGACCCCGAGAAAGTGGCAGTGATCCAAGACTGGCCAGCCCTCTGGGAGCCTCCTGGGCCTGGTGTCGAACTACAGACATTTTATCCAGGACTTCGCCACCATAGCCAGCCCACTACATCATCTGACACACAAGGGACAACAGTTCCAGTGGGGTGATTTGACTGCCTCCACGCAACACTAGCTGAAGTTCTGGTGTTGGCATACCCAGACCCAGAACGGCCATTCATTCTCAACACTGACGCCAGCAACACCAGGGTGGATGTCATACTCTCCCAGGAGAATGACCAAGGAGATCGGGTGGTGGCATACTTCAGCCGTTCCCTCATCAACACAAACTACTGTGTTACTTGACAGAAACTGCCGGCCATGGTCATGGGCATCCGGCATTTCCGGCCATACCTTTATGGTAAACAGTTCCATCTCTGCACCAACCATGTTTCTCTCACCTTGCTCCCGAGCTTCAAGGAGGGGCTGCTAAAATTATATGATTTTAATGTGTGACATCAGGCGGGCCATCGCCACAGCAACGCTGATGCCCTCTCTCGCCATCCCTGCGAGAAGACAGATTGCTGCCACTGTGAACGCTAGGAGGAGAGAGAGCAGATGAGCCCACGGGTGGCGGAACTCCGGCCCAGGCCATTGATCCCCAGCAGCTGAGGAGGGAGCAGTGTGATGACCCACTTCTCAGCAGGGTCAAGGAGTGGATCGAACCAGGCCAAAAACCTGAGTGAGTTTTCGTCTCTGCCTAGGACCCAGAAACGAAGGCCTACAACTCGCAGAGGGCCTCCATGGGGACTTTGTAATGCCTGCGTGAGTCACTGCTGTGTGACTCTTAAGGAGGGGGCAATGTAGCGTTCCGGGGAGGGCGGTGCTTTCCCAGCATGCACCATGGGCACCATTTTGCACAGACTTTGTTCACTGTTGTTTAACTTGTTTCAATCAGTTCTGCCTGTTCTTTTGTGTTGTTTTCAGAGTTATGTTCACTTATTTTGGAAAATCATACAGGTTGACGTTATCATTACCATGAGTGAGCATGTCTGTCCTGTATCTCCTTTACTACTGTAAGGGGGATCCATGAGGGTTGAGTATGATAAAAGAAGCTGTTGCTTACGAACCTGAAGACTGTTTCTGAAGTCCGTCTTGAGTGACAAAACCCTAAAAGTGTTACAAGACCGTCTTTTATAGATTATTTCTGTTACAGTTATTTCCAATCATCAATCTGTAAGTAACATGTAAGTCTATAAAGAGTGGATCAATCCGGACCACTTAGGATCCCTGCTATACTAGGATGTCGTGCATAAGTCACTATTTTAACTTCTGCCTTGTTTGTTTGTGCAGAATGCAATCTTAAATGTCCGCATTTATCAAGCTGACCATATATCCACCAAACCACCCCTGCAAACCAGTGTATTGATAGGGAAGTTATAGTTATTGTTTTATGCCGCATTCATTTTCTTTCTAAACACCCAGAAATTCAAGCTAAGCTGTATGAATATATGGAACCTTATTTTGTCTTTGGAAGGTTGTTTAGATCCTTTACTGCCTCTAAAATACTTAATCAGAAAAAGTCAAGCTTCATGACAGACTGCTTATATACTAATCTGTTGTCAAAGTCGAATCATCTATTCTAATGATTCCATTGTATTGTATTCTGTTCTACTCTGTTTTGAACTCTTGATCCCACTTCGGTAGATGCAATGTTTGATCTTTCTGTAATAAAAGGTTGTTTGTTGGCCTTGGGTGTCTAGAAAGGGGATATAAATTAAATGTATTATTATTACTATAAACAATACATTTATGCTTTTTCTTTTTTTTCTATGATTCAGTCCCACTGTTAGGTGTCACAGTGAGTTGGTCAGGCAGCATTACCTCAGATTGAACTCTGCTTGCCTCTGGAAAACAGATGAAGAAAGAGACATGAGAACGGCCTAAGGCTTGTTATGATTTTAAGATGCTCTGTGAATAATTGTCTCCTAAAATAATCTAATGAAATTCTGCTGAATTACTTAAGAACAGAACTTGAGTTAAGCTACGTAAACTTGGGCTGCTCCAGGATAAGATACCCTAACCTTTCTTTGGGTACATTGTGTTCCTTCTTACTGATACTAAGAGAGAGTAAGAAGGAGATATACACATACATGTACAATTAGAGGAGAAGGGCAATACGCAGCGTGTGGTTGGTTCTTTGTGCGTTTCATCTCAGTGCACTCCTTCTAGTGTGTTTGTGTGTTATGTTTGAGAGCCTCCATAGCCATTCATTAGAGACAGTAATTATTCTGCATGGAGCTGTCTGGCCCAACCAACTACTAATGGCTGGCTGTAATCTTTGTCATTCACTTACATTGATGGAGGATTATCTATGGGTACCATGGGATGTCTCTATCATGTAAAATAGCTCAGGGATTTGCCTTACATTTTGTCTGTGTATGTGTGTGTTTACGTATGTGTGTGTGTGTGTGTGTGTGTGGGGGGGGGGGGGGGGGGGGCACAGCGAGTCGTAAAGAATTAATTTTTTTTGGTTTATTCTTTCATTTACGTAAAAAAAACCCACCAA
>JAVQIZ010107494.1:0-10908 GCA_036023535.2 Galaxias brevipinnis
TCCTCTACAAAATAGGCCTATGTGTGTGTATGTAATAATATCTATTTTACAGAGGACTTGTCTTTAGCTCTAATTAACTTTATTTGGACAAGGATTACATTTGACTGTGCCATTGAATAGTCCATAGCATGGGAATTGTCTCACAATAATCAATTTTTTTAATACATTTTTTGTTTGTGTGTTTCTTTGAATCAATGAATGAATGAAATTAAATTAATTATCAGTTATCAAATGTTTATTTTCCTTATGTGAGGACTTTCCTTTGAGATACTTTGGGAGACCTATTAGACTGTGTAATAAACCAATAACCTTCCTTAATCATTAGGCACATTTGTTTAATAGGTCTTAAAGGTAAGTATAACATTAACCAAAAGCAACCCAACATCCCAGTTTAATTAACACAAGCATCATGAAAGAACGTATACTTGTTGCATGGCGGCGCATGTGTGCAAATTATTTATGCCTTAAACATAGGTAGGACCAGACTAGACTAGAATCTAACTGCTGAGAAACCATGCGTGCCTTTGAGTTTTGACTTTGTTGTCAGTTAATATACTGTGGGATAGCAGTTTCCGTGCTAAGATATGGGATTAGGAGTATTTCGTCTGAAAGAACAGTTAAGTCGGACTAGTGTGGACGGTCCCACCCCTGCAATAGACTAAAACCGAATTACAGCTTGTTCGACCGGTGTCCCGCTATCACCCGGGAGACCGTTCTTCTTGGGTGTTCCAAGGCTCTGCCAGTTCAACCAAAACTGCTTGTGGCTAAACCTATAGGCCTAGCTATAGCCTATAGTTAGAATTCACTTTTGGATTAGTCGAAAAGCATGCGTTGAGCCCAAGGAAAAAATTATTGGAAGGTCTTCATATACTAATTATTATTTTATGTTGACTAAATGTGCATAATTGTGCTTTGAGATTCACAGTATATTCAAAACAAATATGCCTACTGTAACCTAATATAGCCAAATGAAACATAATTTAAAATAAGCAAGACATACAACATCAGATTACAAAAACAATTTCAGAATATAATCCTTAAAACGCGAGGTCTACATTTTGTGATTGAAATGGCAACCTATCAGCCTAACATCTGAGACAGTTAGGGGAGATAGCCTTGGAATTTCCATCAGGTTTGAGTTAGACATTACCTGAAACGCACAGGCTGTTGAAGTCTAAATTGCAACATTTTACCGTACATATTCCTATATAATTGCTATTATTGGTTTCATTTTTGCTAGCATTTTGTCTGAGAGCTTAAGACGGTTCTTATCCCATATGCTGTTTCCAATACGTCTGGGGTCTAATCTTGAGTCTCATTATAGGCATTTCCTTTGGTTTGTCAAAACACAACATGAGAAATGCCACTTTAAAAAATTATTTTATTTTCTCGAGGCCTTCCCATTATTTTTATATCATTAATCATTAAATAATTATTAAGGCTTATTTGACACAAATCGTTTGAAGTCATAATATAGTTGAACAAGTCTCCACCGTCTCAGTTCAGGAAAACATTAAGCAAGATTTGAGTGTATATGCTATCAAAGTGCGCCAGGACATCATTGATATCTCTAGAAATGCATGCGTTGTAAATCTCTAATGATGTTTCCGCTTCGTTGTCATTAACCTATATTATACCATAAGTAGGATTTGAAATTCTTGCCTTCAACATTTTTAAACGGGTAATGTTTCCCAAAGAGTTGGAATTTCACACCAAACTACGCCCATCTAGTTCGATCTCCCAAATTGTGTGACTGGATTTTGGGCCACAATCATCCCGTTTGCTTTAGATTTTGAATATAGACTAAATCATGCACTTTTGAATATGACACATATCCCTTGCAGATTGAGGTTGATTACCTTTGAACCAGGGCTCTTAAAGGCCATTCCTATTTCATATGGTATGAAGAGTGCTTGACTGAGGTTATCCCCTTAATCAAGAGAAATTTGTATGTAATATGCCACTTTGATGCAAGTGACTTTTGTGGAAATTAATACTCATTTTAGAAAACCAATATTGCGTTTTCTGCTATGGCCGTTGAGGAAATTTTTTTATATTATTATTTTGTAATGAATTAAATTAAACTAGGCCTACACAATCATATTACAACAAGTAGGGTCTAGGCCTAGTTTTAAGAATGCCATAAAATAGCATCATATTTTTTTACATGTTACAACAAACAAACATTGCATTCTTTTAGTTTGTGGTACAAACATAAAAATATTTCTAGAACGTTTAAAAACATAAATTATACAATACATTACATTATGACTACATTACGGCTATAGCAGACTAATTTATTATTTTTGTTAAACCACAAGCTGTAAGTCTAAATTTTGCCAAACTTAATATTTTCTGGGAAGTTCATTTGGTTATTTAAGCTATCTCAAAATATTACATAATGCCGTGCTGCGTCAAGTCTACAAATAGTCAAACCATTTATTTCAAATGAAATCTTCCGGAATGCAAAATGTTTTATTTCCAACAAAAACTAATTTCAATAAAATATGAACTAGCACAATGTTGAAACATTTGAAAATGACCTCTTCTGTTACATCAATGTAGCATATCTATCAACAGTAGGCTAACAGCTTTTAGACACGCTATTGAAAGACACCGGGACGGCCAAGCAACCTCTGTCCCGCAACTTGCAAATCACCTCAGTCTTATAAAAGCATGTGTTCTAGGCTTTGCAATGTTATGAAAGCCTATGGTTTGCACGAGGGCATTCTTGAGAACACAGAATTTGAGACAGTGCTCGGTTCAAGAAAACGGTTACTGTAGGCTATATATCGAAATATGTGCGAAATATATACAATATTTTTAAGAAAGAATGTTCATACCTGTGCACCACAAAACATTCAGTCGATGCTTCGAGGTAACAGCAGAGCCCATTGTACAACCTCGCTTTCTGCAGTCTGCAATGGGTTCGAGGCATCACAGCATTTATTTGAGCTCATGTTGACTTTAGCACAAAGCAAAGATTTCACTGCCCCGCTAGTTTAAAAAAAATGATTATTTTATAGATATCGATCAGTGTGCTATAAAAAAATCAGCTTACGATTATGTGTAAAATGAATTGAACAAAATTGTATGTCTGTGTAAATTTACAGAGCTGTGACATTCAAAGTTTGCACTAATGCAATTGTGCATGCAGCCTTTACTGGTGGTAAAGGCATTGCTCCATTGTTTACTAGCTTTGTTTATTCGCAGATCATGGGTGTTTGAAGTATGGTTTGAGAGAGAAAAGGCGAATAAATGTACAGTTTAGGCGTGTACCTGTTCTGAAGCCGAATGGCCACAATTTATGCTGACAAAAAAGCTCCATGTTCTGTGCACTTGGGATTTGAGGGCAAAGGATAAGTCATGCTGGCAATATGTGCATTTTAATTAATTGGGACAACCCTAACGATGTTATCTTTGAGAAGGGTGGTTCTAACTATTTAAAAAAGCGGATGCAGACAATGGCTTAAAGCAGAAAAGTTAAGAGCACAGATTCGGTCGACACTGTTCCTAAATCAGCCTTCTTTCCCCCTACTATTCTTTGACGCCACGTGGGACTTTTATGAGACAATGAAACTTAATCTCATTCACAGATACGTTTGTGTGTGTATGGGTGTGTGTGGGGGGCGAGGGGGTTGCAGGTTGTGTGTTTGTGTGTACTCGCGTGTGTGTGTTTGGAATAAATACAGCTACTCATTCCGCAAGAGAATGCATGAGTTTATTTTTGCAATGCAGGGCCTTCAATAATAAATGTATTTAATGGAAATAATTGGAAATAATTACCCTATTGTTTGACTTGATTCTGTATTTTACATAACATATATTTAATATTTATAAAAGCCATATATAACTTAATGCACATATTTTGCCAAAGCAAATAACTTTAAAATTACAAAGAAAGCTGAGGTTTTTTTTATCTTATTTTTTGAGTGGGAATGTGCTTCTGCTTATAATGTATTTGTTGTGGATGTTGTTTAATATTTACTTACTAGGTCTATATTGAAACTTTAAAAAAAATTGTTAGCCTGCAACTGGAGTGATATCACGACCACGACGTAAACTTTAACGGCCAAAACAACTTCTTCGAGTTTCAATAGGGACAAAAACCCACTTAATATATTTAAAGTATATTGCATTTTGCACAATATACGTTACTGTATGACGTTTCTTCAACTTTGCATTGAAAAATTATGGTAAGAAAATTATTGGTCAAACTTGTTTTCCCCTTTTTTTGTTGATTACAACGCTGTCAGAAGCAGCTATTGAACTGCCTTTTCGTCCAGCAATAGGCCTAGCCTTTTTTCATAGAGGGTCACCGGTTTCGGCTAATAATAATAATAATAATAATAATAATAATAATAATAGGCCTAATAATAACGATAATGTTTTTGTTTGTTTATTTGCTGTATATGTGTAAATAATGTCGAACATCAAATTCAGAAAAGAACAAATACCACTTTAATATAGATTTTGTTCTTGTCCACACTAGGAATACACATATACAAGTCATAAATAGGAATCACATAAATGATGGAACAAATCCAGTAATACATTTACATTGATTTCGGAATCCACAAAGGCTTTTGGCCTCCATTTATAGCCTTTTGAACAGATTTTTATCACATTTTTTGACATCCTTTCCGGATTAATTAAGCTACAAATAAACAGGACAACTAAATCAGTGGTCAAAAATATCTGAAATACAGGTCTATGCACAAACTAAAATGTACAAATGTACAAATGGCTGAAAAGGTCCATATGAGTTTAAAGAAGTTAGTTTAGGAAGAGTTCATAATCTGTCTTGAATAGACACCTTGGTAATAAGATGCGTCAGTTGGTATTGACAAGGGGTCCAACCCCGCTTTGCCAGCCATTGAACCCATGGAAAGGGCTCCAGCCATAGAGGAGCCATAGCCGGAGTAATGCATCACCTGTTCGTACGTTTTTAGGTCCATTTTGTGATGTTGTTGCTCCGAGGACATGAGGTTGTTAATGGAAAAAGGATGATTAAAGGAGTAATGATGCTCGGGCTTCAAGTGCGCTTCGTGGGCCAGGACTGAATGATGCTGGGACATAAGATGCTGTGCATGAGACACTGGAGAAGGTGCGTGCTCCGGGCTCAAAGTCTGATTTGTCTTCATGTCCGATAGGGATCTTTTGTGGTCGTTGGAGGAAGAGTTTGAGTGGGGAGACTCGTTACCATTACAGCTCTCCGAGCTACTGTTGGAACCACCCTCTGATGTCTTACGACCAGACTCCTTGCACATCTTTTTTGTGGTATCGCATTTGAAGCGCTTTTGCCTCCTCAGGTAACAGCCGTTCTCGAACATGTTCCCGGAATCCGGATGAAGAGTCCAAAACGAGCCTTTGCCGGGCTTATCCGGTGATCTGGGTACTTTAAGAAAGCAATCATTGAATGATAAAGAATGGCGAATAGAGTTTTGCCAACGTTGCTGGTTCTGTCGGTAAAACGGGAAGAGGTCCATTATCCACTGATAGATCTCGGCAAGAGTAAGCATCTTGCTCGGCGACTGCTGAATAGCCATGGTGATAAGGGAAATATAAGAATAAGGAGGCTTTGCGTGGGTGTAGCTCCTGCGATAAGTCTTGGGGTCCCTAGACCTGTTGATGCTGGACTGTCCATACATGGGGCTCATAGCGTTCATGTTGGTGTAAGATGTTAGGCCATTCATGGAGGGAGGTTGCGCTGTCATGGGGCTCATGCTGGGGCTGAGTGCAGCGCTCATGGCCGTCATGCCCGCGCCCATGCCGTTCATGGCTCCAGCTCCCGGTGACATGCCAGTCATGGATGGACTCATGCCTGTGTTGACGTATGACATGTTCATGGAGTTGGCCGACATGTTGCCGGTGCTGCTCATGCCCGACATGCTCATGTAGGTGTTCATTGAGTTCATTCCCAGGCCTGTGTTCATGTTTCCAACCGAGGTGTAGCACTAACAAAAGAAAAAGAAAAAATAAATTGGTTAGTTAATTAAAATCATATGCAGGACCTTCCAGAAATTACTCACTTATTAATTATAATAACTGTCTGGTGATATGTGAACATAAAGAACAGAATAAATAGCCTACCACTGGCTCATTGCAGGAAATTACTAAATTATAATAATACAAAATATGAGAGAGAAATAATAACTGTATTGCAAGTAGGGCCTAATCTTATAAAGTCTGTATAATAATCATCAGTAATGTGAACTAAAGCTTTGATCATAATATTTAAACTGACAAAATTATTTTCGATCAAGTTAAAATGTGAATTGCATACTCTATGCCCTATGCTCAGTGCACGGGGCGTCTTTTCTGTAACACAAATATTTGAATCGTAATCAAATAGCAAGCTCAAATGTTTGTTTAGCTGAGACATGGGCTAAAATGTGATGGTATAATGATACATATACACTTGTAATTCTAGGGAAAAGTTCCCCCTACATGTCAAGCACAACTTTGTTGAGATAGTGCTCTGCGTAGATGGGGGAGGATTTGGAGGCGCCTCAAGTCAATATTTGATCACAAAGTTAATATTATCTCAGGGCTAATATTGAGTTGTATAAAATGGGATCGGCTTTAGAGGAAAAATATATTTAAGGTACCCACCTCGGGCTCTCCGTAGTAGGTGCTCCAGTCTGTGTGTTCGTGTCCTTCCATTTTAACTGCTCCAAGCATCATGGAAGGTCCAAATAATTTACAAACCGTCTTCCCGTAGAAGAATGGCAAAATTCTCTCTAAACGCCTGTGATTTGGAACCAAAGGGTATTCGGGTCTGTTGTGTTCTCCTTAGAACTAGTGCATGTGTGTCTTTGAGCGCTGAAATGCGTCTGATGCTGACTGGAGTTCAAATGACGTTCAGTGTTGGCTGTTAACGCTATGATATAGGTCTGTGCGCCAGGCAAGCCTCCAATCCCCACTTCTTCGCTTTGCCCATTTGAATAATCTCCTCACACCTAGGTGTGAGACTTCGACTTGCCCCCAGTAGCAGGCCTACACCTGCGTTGGAAGAGTTTCATATGAATAGGTTTAGCTATTATAGCTGATGTGAAAAGATTTAAAGTGCAGATTTGGTTAGAATCTAATAAAACCAAATTTTACACTCGAATTGAGACGGAATCAATGCATTTTCTTGTATTTAAAATAAGGAAAGATGTAATATTAAAAACAATAGTATATAAAAAAACATAAGTATAGAATATAAAACCTAAATCCTAAAAAAAATGAACGTTATAAAAGGGAAAAAACCTCACTCAATTTGGTTCTACTGAGATATGAAGGCTGATAAATATGAGAGAAAGATAAATAATATATTCCACATACAATACAGAAATTCACTTTATATATTTTTTCAACATGGTTAGCTAATTATAGGCCTGCTCCTTTGTCCTTTACTTTTAACATTGCAATGTCACCATTTTACGACATGCAAGTAGGCGCAAACAACAAATAAAATATGTCAACACAAGCTCTATAGTCTACTCTATAGGTCTGCATGTTCATTTAAATTAAATACTGTCAAGTATGTTTATAATTGATTTTGGATTATAAAAAATTACGTTTCCTAGCGCCCTCTCTTGGTTGACATTTTTTAATTTTGCAAAAAACTTTTTTGCCAGGTGGGCTATAGCTCATAGACTATACATCCAATCAGATATATGCGCCTACATTTGTGAATATCTAAGTTCACATTTGATACTTTCACAGTTTATACTCACTGTTATTTGCCAACGGCAATGGTGGGCTTTAAACTCGTCAAATAGGCCTCTGGTATTTGTATTAGATAAATATTATGGTTGATGCAAGAGAAAGGTGCCAGACACGTGGCATTAGTTGTACATCTATTTGACTCCATATTTACGCAAGAACATAACTATCAGTAGAGCCCTATTAGTAATGGCGAGCAAACCCTCTTGTTGACGACGGGCTAACAAAGAGAGCCTGCTCAACTTGGGTATGATATCTTGAGGGCATGTGTATTTGAGGATTGTGGATTACACCGACCGACTGTGGACATACATAAGCATCGGGTTTGTGATTTCAGACCAAAATTGTTGTCAGATATTTGCATTGGCCAAACTAAAACACTTTAGCATAATTCGAATTTGTCACTTTGATATTAGCCCAGGAAACATTGATTACAGGTCTAATGTTAAAATATTCACATTTAAGACGAAACGTATCTCACTTGGTTCATTGATCTTGTTGTAATGAAAAAAATGCTCGTTTATTGTTCATCATATGCTCAATTTAAATTGCGTTCTGTCATATTTTTTGATTATCTTAGATTACAGTAAAAAAAATCATAATGTGTTCACCAAACACTATTAAATTACATATTGTCAGCATCCCAAAATTGTCCATGAACTGATGACATTAATGTTTGAAAAACTGCCCCTTTGCGTTGTCTATTTTGGTAAAGAATTTGCTGTCAAAAGCAAAAAACATGTTTGTTGGTCCGTTGCTATTCCATTTGAATGCACATGACATATGAAATGGTCTTATAATAACCAACATTTTGTGACAAATGCAGCCATTCCATGTCTCAATATTATCTTTTTCCTTTTTACAAAAGCAAAAATTATTTCTAGGTAGTTTGCTCCTACAGTATGTGCTGGGCTATTTAACCATACAGGGCAACCTTGTCAAGATATTGCGATGCATATCAACATAACTCATGTTTTGACAGGGGAAGTTAAATAAGAGAGCATTAGTATTGGCAAAGCAGTGCTAGATCCCCCAAGTTGGTTACCAACTGTCTACTACAGTAAGAATTCAGGAAATATGTCACACATGATGAGTCATGTGTGGAAGGAACTGGGCATCCCTGTGAAAATCTGGTAAGAGGGCAGTGATGTATTGATGCACATACAGTATATGAATACACACTTGGCATAATACTTACATCCAAGTTTTTGACACAAAGAAAAACAAGGCTTTGCCACTTCATGCCTACAACAATATTTGGGTTAAACGGTTAAATGCTTTCGTAATGAGTAACAACACACAGGATGCGAATCACTAAGCAAGTGAATACGGAAGCATTCAATCACAGATGCCACAAAATAAAAGTGTGACACCTGTGATTGCCGTACTAAGTAAGTGACATTACAGGTTCTGGTGTCATATATGATGGCTTGTATTCTTCTACTCCAGGGTCATTCTAGGGTGACTGGGTCGGGACCACAGCTGGAGGATGGAAAATGGGTTCTCTCCTCTCAGTGTGGGAAAGGCGGAACTCTCTAGCATTCCATCAAACACTCGGGAGTTGTTGGCAGGAATGTGTTACTTTAAGCTTCACTTTCAAAGTAAGGAGTTTTTTCCACTGTGGTACTCAAAAGCTTTAAAGATTCACATAGAAATTCCCTATTCTTTAAGTTGTGTTTCTGTGAGTGCACCAATTCATAAAAATGCTATGAATAAAAAGTTAAGCATTCCATTTGTCAAGCCCAAAATAACAATGTTAGACTTTCTCTGTTCAAAAGTATTGGAAAAATAATGTTTGCAGCCAACTTGCCTGCGGTGACAGTAAACATTCCAGAGGCGGGCTGGAGTTTGGACTTGCTATTATCTGCCACAGCTGTGACAACGCCTGTTGGCTGCAGGTTTGTGACTTGCCACACTATGTTTACCTGGAAATGAATCTGAAAAGCGACTGGACTGGGAAGGCACACAAGCCAGTTAAATAAAAACGAAGGGCAGCCATTGCAACGGGACGCAGTGGGAGGGGGTCCAAAGTTATTGCACCCCATCGGGTCAGGGCGCAAACAGTGGCACCAACAACCTAAGGATATCCTCAAATACGCACCTTTTGATATTGAGAAGAATGTGGACCAGAATGCCACTCAGTAGGTTTTATGTACACTGTATCCAGGGCGCCTCGAGATTTCAATACTTTTCCCTTGTCATGGTAAAACACGAAGGTTGACCAACGCTCTGCATCTGTCAAACGTGGTGACAACTTCTATGGGACCTAAGGGGAAGAATGTGGGACTCAAAATTGTGTTGCATCCATTACAAGACATCAAAGAAGCTTGGGAAAAAGTGGAGACAGACTGTCACAATGATTCCGTGGCTTTTGTACTGTTAACCAGGGTTGTCGGTTCCCTTTCTGCATAGAAAATGCAAAAAGCTAATCAGAGGAGGATAGACAGTGGAATATGCAATATATTAAAGGACAAATTCTTATAAAAGCTTCTTGTGACATGGGATTCATATGTGGTTGGCAACACTGCAAAATGTCTCCTTGGATGCAGAATACTGTACACTGCAGTGATGTCCCAATGTCATGCTAAGTCATTGCAATGGGATGCGTATTAGGGCCAAAAGATTTAATATCACCAAATCAGCACATTGTTATTCATTAGCAGGCCAACTGCAGAGTCAATACACATTTAATCACAGACTGGAGGCAATTAAAGCAGAGGGCCAGTGGTGGTATGTTAATTAAAGTGTTGGGCTCCCAAGGGAAGAACTGTGTCTAAATATCCCTACAATCAGGGCCACCATAATCCATGATGAGCTGCGGTCGTTCACACTTCACCGCCATGCTGTCAGATCCCTGGCAGGAATGACAAGAAGGCAAACTTGGCTACGGCTGCCTAATTGGAATCTTGTACATCAGTTATGGTCTTCGTATTACAACTTGTGCCTAAGAAAATGTGCCCACTCAGTCTTGTGGGCCTTCCATGATGATATTGAGAATAAAGGCTATATCTTGCTGATAATAAATGCTAGGTAATATCATCTTAATGTGTGTCTGTTTTGTAAAATTACATACCATAGTTTGGATAGATAATTTTAGGAATCAGCAAATTGGGGACTTGATCTCTTCACCAAGGTAAATTACATTTTCATCATGTCATCTATATAGCTGGGCAGAGTTGGCATTGAAAGCCTGCA
>JAVQIZ010107495.1:0-10807 GCA_036023535.2 Galaxias brevipinnis
GAGAGAGGGGGAGAGAGATTGAGAGAGAGAGAGAGAGGGAGGGAGAGAGAGAGAGAGAGCTTAAAGAAACAAAAGGGCAGTGTTGAGTTAAGGCTTGAAAAGACACACACACAAACACACACACACATACACTCACACATGCATGCACTCAGTGATCCCCGGCTCCAGACCGGCACCCATGCAGACTTGGTGGCCACTGTTCTCCATGCCTCTGATTACTCGTGGCTCAGACCTCAGCAGGTGGAGGGTGGTGTGTGGGAAAACTCCAGGAGCAGCACCACCACCCACCGGAGCTCAGCATCCTGCTTCCACACGGACCTTTCCTCCCGCAACAGAAAACTGTGCATATGCTCCATTATCGGCATGCTTGTGTGCTTGTATTAGTGGATTAGCATTTGTGCGCGTGTGTGTGTTGTGTGTGTGTGTGCGCGTCATGAGTATGCGAGCGTTTGTGGGTCTCAGATGTGCTCCAAGATCCTGTTATTTACTCTCGTGGCTGAGTGCCAGTGGCCTGTTGGCATGGTAATGCGCCCGATGTGTTTCCGGTTCGACGGGCTGTGTGTTCTTGGGTGTGTGTGTGCCTGTGTTTCTCTGTGTATCACCGTGTCTTTGGGCTGCAGTTCAAGTGCTTGCTATGCTAATTCCCGACCCGTGGCCTTGCCTTGCACATGTGTGTGGGCGTGCGCTTGTGCTTTCATTTCGATTTGGTTCGCTCCACTGTTAACAGCTAGTTTGCTTGTGCCAGCTGCGGCGGACCCATTCCATTGTCTTTATCTGCGTAGATAGGCTGTAGTCAAAGGACTGGCACAGCAGAGAGGTCTGCTGACTCCTATTTTCCTGTCCAGCAGGCAGGGGTGTGTGTGTGTGTGCCTGTGCCTGTGTGTGTTGTCGGGGGCCCCACGATGGCTCTGTCAGATGTGAATGATCAGAGTAATCAGGTGGAACACTGCAGACAGCAGGATGAAGACACACCGGAGAGACTCGGCCCAAATATAGCCAGGGTCAGCACGCACCTCACACTGCGGGAGAGACTTCACCGTGCGCATGCCTGCGTGTCTGCACGTGTGTGTGTGTCTGTGGGAGAGAGAGAGAGAGAGAGCGAGAAAGAGAGAGGCAGAGGGGGGGGGGGGAGTGTGTACGCACGCTAGCCTCATGATCCCGGGTCAGCCCAGGGACAGCCTCCAACCGGAGATGTGTTACGATGGTAACGGTGTCTCATGACGGAGAGACCTTATGACGCGCTCGCCTTGTCCCAGCACGTCCAGTCCTTGCCGAGCTCTTCCCTGCTCCCGTCCTGCTCCCTCTTATTGCCGCGGCCATGCTGGCGGGAAGACCCAGCCGTCGGCGTGGCGCTAACACTCCCGCAGAACAACTCGGCCTGAAATGGAGCCTGACACGTTGTTTAGCCCGCCTACCAGAACGGGTCGATCCGTTGAGCATACATTAAGTGTATGGGGCGAGCACCAAGCGACCGACCTGCTCCGTTAACCTGCTTACTGATCAACCAGTGCTCAATAGGCATTTTATATGGACTCGTCTGCTCCGACCAATATTTGTGCTGCTCCGGCATGAAAGATCGACAAGAAATCGTACAGTCATAATGACCACTGTGTGTGCAGGTCACGTCAAGATTAATTTCCAACCATGAATATTGGTTTAGCTGGTCATATTGAATTATGACCTCCCGTAGGATTGGATAGCCTTGTTTGCGCTCTCATAGGCTGGTGTAGACAGACGTTTACCTGTCCCCTTCCCTGCACCCCCCCTCACCTCTGTCGTCTGTGCCCCTCTCCTGAGAGCAGGCCGGCTCTAATTAAGGCTGGGGTCTCCGCTGGGACAGTCTTCCAGCGGAGCCGAGGAGAATGGCTCTAATTCCAGCTCTCAGAGTGGAGCTTTGACACACAATGGCCCTTGCAGCCTCTCTGCCCCCCGCAGATTCCCCAGTGAAAGCCCTCTCCTCAGGCAGCCTTTTAATAGGCCTCCCCTCGCCCTGCACACACACACACACACACACACACACACGGGCGTGACGTTCGCGCACGCACTCACACACACTCACACACACACACACACACACATACACGCAAGGGCAAGCACACTCTCATGTGCGTGTGGACACACACGCACACACACACAAACAAAGATGATGGCCCCTTGTGTGTGTGTCTGTCACTTCTGCTGCAGCTCAGACAGCTCTGGTTCTTTGTGCCTGTTCCTCAGGCAATGGCAGTCAGACTACAGCCTTTTACCTCCACAGACATAGGAGAGGCAGCAGCTGCGCTAAGACCAGGACAGGCTATATTTGTTGGGAGGAGAGCGTTAAGTGCATTCAGTCTGGGACGGAAGGGTCTTATTCGCCCGTCCATTTTCTTTCAAAGTGTAGGTCCCGGTTTGAGCACACGCGAGCTTCACCCTAATTTATGCGGTGGCCTCAGAGGAAGGAGGCGCCTTTGACGTGGGGAGCTGCTCCTTTGCTCTCCCAGGGCTTGGGTTCGGTGTGTTGTGAATTGGCGGAGGCTCTTCCGCCCTGTGTGGGCATGTGTGATTAGGGCTGGCTGCCACTAAGCCCTGCCTTGTGAGCCCAGGGTATTGGAGGGATGTTGACGTGGTTTTGCTCTGAATGATAATTCTGCCTGTTGGACACAGTAGGGGTTGTTGTGCAACATCTTGGCACTGGCCCTCCCTCCTCCTCCTCCTCCTCCAGGACTCCTCTTCTTCCCCTCCTTCCCTCGCTCCTCTCTACCTCCTCCAGCCCTCCCTCCCTCCCTCGCTCCCTCCTTCCCTCTTGGATCGGAGGTGCTTCTACAGTACAAAGAGACAGTGTTTGGTGTGTGTGTGTGAGTGAGTGTGTGAGACTGAGTGCGTCGGATGGAGGGAAGCGGCGAGCGGTGAGCGGCGAGGAGAGGGGAGGAGGCGAGTTCTGCAGCCGTTATGTATTGATCAGCGGGACATGGCTGGGCAGGACGCTGCCAGTTTGGGTGTTTGTTTGCTGGAGATGGATAGATGTTGTTTTCCTCTGTGCAGCGGGCCCAATGTGTTTATTGCTTGTCTTCTCTCCCCTAATGAACAGACCGGGTGAGGGCGTGCCTGGTCGGGCCGGCGAAGACGGAGCAAGCCAACACAGCAGCCCTGCGTAATCTCTCCTCGCTGATGTGCACAGACCATAAGCTCATTGATCCACAGGGGGTGGGTGGGGGTGGGGGGTGGGGTGGGGGGGGTAGGGGGTGGGGGGGGGGATTAATTTGCTCTAATGCAGGGAGGGGAGCTAACTTTATTCTGTTAGCCAACGTCAGACGCAAGCTATGTTCAATTAGGACTCCTAGCCGAGGTAATATAGTGCGCTCGACAAGCGCGGCGGCTTCGTTTGGCCCCTGTTAAACCCCAGCTGAGTGGTGGGCAGACGTAGGGAGTCTGAGTCTGAGCGAGCGGGCGTGTCGTTTGGATCTCGTTCAAGTCGCTACGTCAGCGTAGCTGGGACCTGGTGGTGGCACGCCTGGCTCTTCCTGCTGTGATGCTGGTTTACATCACCAGGGCGCGGTCACTCGCCTCGGGTTACCCAATGAATGGGTTACACGATCGGTGCCTCACCTCCCAGACATCGTCAGCGTTTGATCGTCCTGTGGATGCGGTGCTCCTGAAGGACTGTACCGGTGCATACAGTGTGTGGCTGACCCTCTTTCTCTCTCATCTATTCATTCCATCTTCAGCAGAGTTCATAATTAGGTTTTGTGTGTGTGTGTGTGTGTGTGTGTGTGTGTGTGTGTGTGTGTTTGTGTGTGGGATTGATGAACAGAAATGCGTCACATTCACTTGGATGGCATTATTCACAGGGGAGTGTACTTGTTTACTGTTGGTGACATGTATTGTGTGCTCTGTTGACGCATGCTTTTTTTTATGTAATCCATAATCCTTGTATTGGTGTCAATAGATGTTTGCGTCAAGGCTTGCATGTGCTTGTGCATTTGTGTGTGTATGTGTGTGTGTGTGTGGGTGTCTGTGTGTTTTGGTGTGGGTTGCTTTGTGTATGTGTCACTCTTTTGGGTAAGATCAAGATCTGGCATTTAGATCTCTATTCCTCTCTGTGCCTGTTTTTCTCTCAGTAAATTAAATTTCAAGTGAATTCAATGTGCTTTATTGGCATGAAAGATTACACAGTAAATATTGCGAAAGCATCATATAAGAACAATAATTAAACCAAACACAATTTCTCTCTCTCTCTCTCGCCCTCTCCCTCTCTTTCTTGGGTGCTTTCCCAGGCTCAGGGCAGTGCAGGTAAGGAGGAGCAGGCAGGCAGACAGGCTGAGATGTGTCTGCCCCTGAGGGCGGTGGGAAGGGCCCGTTATGGGGTGCGCCGCTGGGAAAGAACTGGCCAAGACAGCCGTGATGCATGGGTACAGCCATAGAGGCCGTTTGGGCTTGTCAGAACCTCACCAGGCTAATCTGCTGCAGGTTGATCAACAGAGCTCCCACAACAGAACACCCACTGACTCGGGCTACACAGTGGGACCATGAAAGGCGATAGCCGTCGTGCGTGTACTACTTGCGTGTGTTGGTATCCTTTTGTGATGTCGGGGTGTGTCCTTCACATGGATGGCCATTGTGACTCTTCCTGAAACCAATAACTCTTTGTACCTACATACACACAAGCACCATTAGCTGTCAGGTGTTAGCTGACTCAACGATCCAGGGTGCATGTTTAATAGGCCTGCTGCTACTTGTCCCCTGCACACACTCACTTTCTCTTATCTCTCTGTCGCACGCATACACACGCGCTCACACACTCGGTCCAATGAGAACTGACAGGTAAGCACCTTTAACTGAGGGTATTGGAATGCAGCCTGATGCTGTGGCGCATTTTAAAGACCTACATCCAACTGATGCTCATCTCACCTTTTCATCCCGCTTTCTCCCCCTCCACTTCTACCTGCCCAGACGACCTGATCCGTCCAGCACCGTGGACTGAAGCCAGCGTGGGGAGGACCAGCCACTGACCTGAGAGCCGCCACGCCAGCCAAACTTAACCCTGCCGAGAGCCCACTGAGATTGACGTTGAAAAAGGAGTTGAAACAGAGTGAGTATGAATATTACACACCAATATGAATATATTCCACACAGGAATACATAAGACATGAATACGTGACCGAGTCTTGAACCTCGGACTTCAGCCAAACTCTCCAGGCTCCCAACCTGCTTAATGGAGATTGGCATGAAACCAGGGATATGAAAGTGGCTCTATTTCTATGCACAGAACAAAGAGAGGGCGCTGCCAGTAGAGGCCTTTTCAACTGGCATTTTCCCTTGCTGAGATATGCACTCTGTGCTAACGTTCGTGCGGTGGGATTACAATGAACTTTGTGTCGACAAAGTGCATATAAGGAAGGGAATAATGGTTCCTTGCAGTAAACGAGCAATTCTCTTGGCTTCCGGCAGTCAGCAGTTTTCAGAACTGTATAAACGTGGAAGGGTTATTTTAACTAACGGGATAGCATCTCTCCCAGAGAAAAGAACTAAAGTGCTCATTAGGAAAGGATTTGCCTCTCATTTTGCCTGTTGGTTAAATTGTTTCACTAATTTGGAGAGCCAAAAAGGACAGGCTACATCTAAACATGGGCCCATTCGTTCTGTGTCTACTCTCTTTCTGTCTGCAGCTACAGTCCCTCGCTCCCTTTTCGCTCTCTTTGTTTTACCTCGCTTTCAACTCTGTCCTCACGGCAGTGTGTGCCAACTAACTGTCAGTGTAGCGCTACTTGATATATGGATTTGATCAGACGGATATCACTGTGTGTGTGTGTGTGTGTGTGTGTGACTATAACCCTATGACCGAGACCTCAAACGTTCCATTTTCTTCTTTCTTCTCAAGTGTTTAACATTCACACTGTAATTTTATTAGATTTACAATTAAACTTTTTCAGGTCATTGTGTGGGTTTTCTGAGACATCAGAGGACGATTTTACTCAAAGAATCACAGAAAGAAACCTTTGAGGCACCTTTCTACAGTCGAAGCCTGTAATTGTAATTGCTGGTTTCCCCTCCGAGTTCTTGAGAAAGCGAGAAGGAGAGCAGGGTGATGTTTTTAAAGAATCTAATTGCTACCCTCCAATTTCAAAAGGGAGACACCGCAGACCAGATCTGAGAGAAGCAAACGGTTTGACGAGGATACAATGAGATCCGTGCGCGTGTGTTGGGTTTGTGAACGAGGCCCATCAGACAAGCTGTCATCTCACAACCATCACTGGCGAGAGGGCCGCTGTGGAAATGGATCAAAGTATCGTTGGCTGGTTTGTTTTTTCCTAAACGCTCACAGCTATGACGGTACACCCATTCTGTGTGCTCCTCTTCATAGGACTGACCTTAGCCCTCCGCTCCACACCGTAGCTGAGCTCATTGGTTAGAGCTTTGGCTTTCTCTGTCCCCTGGGCTGGAACACATAAACCAACAACAAACACATTGTCCTTGGGTATGCACTGAGTGAGAGCAAGAAGTGTGGTCAGGCCGTGTAAGTTGCATTTTAATGAGGCGGCAATCCCAAGCCTAAGTCCTTACTAGTCTAAACCCAACCTAGCCTGACAGCACGCACCCTCCTGTTACACACAGTACTCACACCACGGGAATGTGTCACTCCTGTGCGAGACAGGGGGACAGAGAGCGAGAAAAGAGGGGAAGGGAGAAGGGAAATAGAGAGGGAGGGACTACGTGGAGGTGTGAGTTTTCAGGAGGTCCTGCCGAAAGCAAATGAAGGAGAGAACCTGTGTAAACATTTTTACCGCAAGGACGCACCACCAATCTTAAAACACACAACCTCTGTTCTACTTAATACAGGGCCGAATACACAGCGTCAAATAAACTCTGTATGAAGTCCTCATAGACACTGAAGAGGCTGATCTGTACAATGATTGTGTGTGTGTTTGTGTGTGTTTAAGTGAGAGAGAAATAAATAAAGTGTGTATATATAACCATCAGATAGACTGTCTCCCTAAAGATGGTGTCATCTATTAAGGTTTAACAGTGAACAATGACTCGAGGGAGAGCCTCTATGTCTGCTAAAGTAATGGCACCATGGATCACAATGATAAGCAGACTACAGTGACCCTGTGTGTTTGTGTGAGTGGTAGACGAAGGGGTGCAAGGCGATAAGTGACATTGTCATTTCTCACTCTGCAGATTCATTATTGTCCAGTCAGGAAATCCTAAACTGGAGAAAAATAGCCTGCTGGGGTGCTCCTAATGTATCCTCTTTTGCACATTTCCAAAGAGATCGCAAGACCACTGCAATAGAATATGTTTATGCGTTTGTAGCGTGCTCAATGAGTTTACGCTCTGCTAGTGTGTGTGTGTTTGTTTTTGGCACTGAGCTAGGGGCTTAGATCTTAAGCCCAGAGCAGTAGTTTGTCCAGATGTTCGTCTCCGCCGCAACAAACGACTTTGGAAACTTTCCCACGTGATATGTGAAGTGGTCTCAAACTTCAACACAGCCCAAATCTAAAAATACCCAGGCAGGCCTACTTATCATGCAACAGGCGCTCACTACTTTGATTCTAGACTCGAGGCCACAGCGCCAAACCCAACCATACCCCAGTTGTACTTCAAGGGCCCTGAGATACTAGTACTAACTGCATTGATATCTTACTATCAAATGGTTCAGCTCCAATGAAGTTGCAAACAAGAGGTTCTGTGCAGTAATATTTTATTTCAACTATACATGCCGTGTTACAAAAAAAAAAAATATCAACAAAAGAAATGTCCTGAAACAAAGACCATAATTATTATTTACACATTCACAGTACAACTTTACAACATATCTACACGCTCACATACTCTGGAGAACGTACGTACAAATGGGGCCTGTCACCGCCCCGCTGTACTGGAATCAAAACAAAAGAAACAGGTCGACAAATTCTGGTTCACATAAACAGAGCTCTGACTGAAAGATGAAGGCTTCAATTGAGATTGCAACAGAAAGACCCCGTTCATATTGCAATGTACAAGGCAGTTGAGCATAGCCGGTCTGTGACAAACTGTGTGTGTGAGACTAAACACTGGTTAGATGACTGGCAGCCAAGTCTTTACATACAATCATATCTCGTAAACAAAATGTGGCTTTGGGCTTATAAACAGGCAATGAACACCTCATGGATTAAATGTTGCACCCAAATAAATGTATTTTATTACTAAGAGAGATAATACACCGACCACTGCTCCTATCCACAAAACTGTCGGGGGAATTATAGATTATGTATTTCCAGTGGCCAGGCCTAAAAAGGCTTTTGTTTGAGCATGGTGTTGATCATTTGATCTGGAGTGACCAGGACAAAGGAGTGCCATCATGTGCTCAGCTGACTAATGTCAGCCTGTCTACATCCCTTTGTCGTGAAAATACATTCACTGCATGACACCTCTGTGCGGCAAATTAGCACCCTTCTAAAACACAATGGGAGATAATCAATTTGTGTTCAAAATGAACGGTTTCTTTTTCTTTTACGTTCGTATGGTGTTCTATTTTTTTTGCTGATTAAACTCAAATACATCACGAAATGTATTACATTTTCAGACTGCAGTTTTTTTTTGGGGGGTGGTTCCTTTAGCAAACATACATCTAGCAAATATTCAGTCATGAAATTGCTATTAAGTATGGCAACAACATATTCAGGACCAATTGAACTTTCCAATATTATATCGTTCGCCATTGAATAAGGCACACAATGCACGAATTCAGGTTCACTTCCCGAAAAATATTTCTATTTGATCGTATTTACATGATCTTGTCATTCCCAGCATGACTTGTTAGGACACATCAGTAAATGTGGCTGGCGGTGATTGTACAGTGGCCACACACAGGGAACATGGCATCCAGAACCAGCGTGGCAGAGAACACAAGCCAGCAGGGTGACAGTGACTTCAGGGACTGATGTCGGGCCAGTTTACCGTTGGGCTTCCGAAAGCTCCAACATACGAGATGCTTCTAGATCTGTTTACAGGAGACGGGAGTCATTGAACCTCTCAATGCCGAGCAGCAGGCTCTCCACTCGCGTCGTTTCAACTTGGATATTGGCAAATTATGTTTTATAAAAAGGTTTCGTATATGGGACCAAACACAAACAGCAAAACTAAGGCAAAGCCAGTATGTTCAAAATCCATACCAATATAAGAAATGTGACATTTTCCTCATGACACCATTGCTACATTGAGAAAAGGGTCTCTCGAGCCTTTGCTATAATTCCTAGTAAGAGTCAGATGGAGTGAAAGGAGATTTCAGTCCAGGGCAGAGGAGATGAATCCACCTCCAGCAGGGCTTTGACCTGGTGTACCACAGAACCAGTGGGTCTTAGGCCTTTGCACAATAACACACACCCCAAACACAAAGACACGCTGAGACAATCTCACACCATGAGACATCCCAAACTGTAGGAACATGGATTTGAGTGGGGGAGGCCAAAACACACATGATGAACGGTTTCATTTCAAACCCAGTAGCAGAAATGTATTTTGCAATATATCCCAATGAGTTATGAAGAGTCCTGGCTCTAGCCGGCAGCCAGCAGCTCCCTCTCCACCTGGCCCGGACACACAGAGAGAGGCTGTACCTCTGGAACCTCTGCATGCTGCTGGCCACCCTGGAGCATGTTTTCATGGTGCTTTACTAAACGGGACTGACGCGAGCCAATGTCCAGATGACTTCCAGTGTGGCGGGTCCAACAAGGTGCACCTTGTCGAATGGGCAATGCTCTGATAAGAGAGCATGTGGGGGGTGTGTGTGTGTGTGTGTGTGTGTGTGTGTGTGTGTGTGTGTGTGTGTGTGTGTGTGCTGGCTGTGCACAGCACTTCCCTAGAACCCTCCACACACACACAAACACACACAGCACTGGCTGTGGTTGAAACGGTCACTGTTAGCGTCTTGCCTTGTTTAGTCACACTTCCGTAGGGCAACATGTGTACCTCGCTTAGTCTGTCTCACCTCGCCTCCATTCCCCTCTCCTCTAGCAGAATCCCAACAGGCCTCTCTGTACAGTTCACATTAGCGGGAGGACAGCCCAGTGCCGTTGACAAATGAGACCCATTCTTCAAGTATTCCATTGTGTCAGACCCCGTCCCACACACACACACACACACACACAGGCTGGCCCACACGGTAAAGCACCTAGTGCCACAGGAACAAGACACACACACTCTCACTCACACACACACACACACACACACACACACACACACAGGCCCCACTTCTTTACAATCCCCACTTACTGACATGGGTTGGAGAAGGGAGACACAAGGAGAAAACCAGCCCTGCACAGTATCTTTGGCCACGTGCGGCTCTCCCTTTTTTAAGTGTGAATGGATGTGCGCATCGTTTGGTGGGGAGGCGGGCCTCAACGCGCCCACACCCCCTCACCGGGCCCCTCTGTGGCCCTCAGGACCCCACAGTCAAGAGTCTAGTCTCGGGAGCGCGCCCCAAAAGTGTCCGTGCTCGACTAGTAGCTGTACTTGCTGACCACCCTCATCTGTGAAGTCTGTGGAGGGAAGCCGTTGGGCTTGGGGGGGACGTCCGGCTTTAGGGACGGGGTCCGTTTCAAGCCCGTGCGGGGGAGGGAGCCGTGCCCGCTATAACTGCTCTGTCGGGACATGGAGGGGTGGGGCGAGTGCAAGGCTCCGCCGTGGGAGTCCAGTCTGGAGGGGGGCGTGGGGGGGCTGTAGCCCCCCCCGGTCATACTGTGCTGGCGGGACCCCGCCACCCCCCAGGCCCCCCCGGTGGGCGAGGTGGAGCGGGAGAGCCCCGGGGAGGCGCGCCCGTGGAGGGGGTAGCCCCCCCCCTGCC
>JAVQIZ010107525.1:5000-21404 GCA_036023535.2 Galaxias brevipinnis
TTGCACATCTGCACAGTCTTACTGCCATTGAACTCGTATGTGAAGTCCGAAGGAGAGGAACGCAGAGCGTAGCGGCAGCGGCTAAGTTCCCACTGATCGCCACTCGCCGTTTGAACAACCACTGATGAATTCCCTCGTTCGAAGAACTGTAGGACTTCTTCCAGTGTAGCTCCAGTGTGGTTACCGTACAGGACGTCGGTGATGTTCGCCGGTGCGCCACATACAAAGTTTGGCGTCTCCACGAGGAATACGGACGCTAGGTAATGGATCCCGCAAGCTGTGGCTTGGAAGACTGCGGCGAAATAAAGACATGCTTGGTACCTAGAGGGTGAAAATGAAGCGAAAGACAAATGGACATTTTTATTATTATTTAATGATTACATGTTAATATACATGTTAAAATATTAATGAATGACTACAAAGCAGATTAAGATGACAAGAATGCATCACTTTGTCATCTCCTGCCATGCAGTAACAAACCTGCCACTTAGCTATAGTTCCAGCGTTCGGCCTTACATTAGGCTAGTGTCGTCAAATGGCTCATCTAGATAACTTTAGCTACCTGTACGTTAAGACTATTAAATTAAGTTTGCGTTATGTTATTGCAAAACTGAGTCCCTTTACAATATGAAAGGCTATGTTACAATACAAGGCAGCACATTTCTAGTCTTTTTTTTCATATTCGCTTTGCACACAGCTTACAGTATATTTTTGGAGGCACCTCTTCGCAAACTGTCGCCTATAAATTGCAGCATGCAGGGGCCAGCTCGTGAAACATACGGATTGATATCTCCAACACAGTATTTTATCTCCTTAACTTTTCAATGGTGGATGTAATCTTTAAAATGTTGTGTTTTCCAGTGAATCATGTTCTATTATTTTGATTAGCTTATGCCCCTCAAAACATAACGCACTTGCATCGTTTACAAACAACAGCTTTTGAAATAACAAAGGAACTGATTCATAAGTCAAACTGTCAAATATTTAAAACTTTGGATGTACTGCTTCATATTTGTATTCTCTAGGATTTGCCGCGATTGTCGCAATCAAATCTCTTGGGTGCTTTAAGTGTTAATCAAATATTTTAAACATGGAGAAACGAAATGACCCTTGTACCTTTTAAAATGTCCCAGTTCATCGAATAATCGCTCTACAGTCATAGTTGGTTGGGACGGTTGGGTTGGTTGGGTTGTGGTTCCAAGGCGCGTCTTTAAGACCGTCGGGTAACGGATTATTTCATGGGACTAGTCTCTGACAATAATGTGAAAGTTGACTTCCAATGAGAACTTGGAAGGAGGGGCGCATGTGAGCAACATTTTTATCGAGTAGCACGCAATCGGGATAAGGTTAACACTCTCAAAGACTATTCTCACAACGACTTAAGATAAGGAATTCCCGAAAGGAATGTAATTATTTTGAGTTTAATCACATATAGTGTGAAAAAGTCGGCGCGCTAAATTTAAGTATAGCTTCTGAGTCGTTTGGGAAATGAACGTGCGCATTAGGCATTCTTTATCCAATCTACAAAACCTTCCAAGTCGTCGTTCACTGGAGACATAATTTTGTATCTAAACCTATTTTCATTATACAAATCCAGGGTAATTAAACAAGTTATATGGATAAATTGCGAAACAAAGTAAGGTTGAAGGGGCATCTTTTTCAGTATTTGTTTACTTCCGTGTTGATCAATCCAACGCTTCATATTGATTTGCTAATAAATTCCGTTTAATCTAATCAACATTACGCCCCAACACTGTGTACAGTGCATAGTATTGATGTAGATAACATACTGCATGTTCTATGCGTATGATTTACTACATACTGAAAACAAAGTGCAGTGTTTTACTTGATAAAGATTCACTTAAATTATCCGTACAAAATCACATGGGACTCGGGAGCATTTGGTTTGTTTTTTTCATGCTCTTGCAAAACTAGAATTTAAGTAATCTGCTTTTATTATAGTCTGCACACAATTTAGTTGAAAAACAGCCCCCAAGATGTGAAGAGATAGTTGACACATTACCACTGTGGCATTAAGCTTAATCATAGCAGCTGTTTGATACTGAAAAAGATATCAGGAATTTAGTATGGCATGGGGGAACTGACATATCCGAAATTAACATACCATCTATTGGTGTACTATATATTGATTGCAGATTTAGAAGGTTGTTTAATTAGTTTCTTTATGTACCAGATAAGTCAGTTGAGAACAGTTCCTGTATTTACCGTGATGACCTGCCCAATAGGCTATCAGGCATAAAACAAACAGCAAAAAAAGAGTAGGCATTGTAAGCGATTCTGAACAAAGCACAAGGTATGTAGTGATGGCATTACTAAATCACATCCCCCTGAATGATCAAATGATGTGCTAAATGCAAATTAACCTGAGTGGATAGGTTAAGACCATTTAAGACCAAGGGAAGAGGTTTAAGTTGGATAAAAGGTCAGATACAACAACCTCCCAGTTCAGTCAGACAAACTCTCCATCTTTAAGCATTTATTAAGTGTACATACACATGAGTTTTGGCGTGGTTGGGTCTGCTACATATTGAAGCTCCTTGCTGTACATATCCGGAACAACATCCTGAGGCAGGGAGCACACGTACATCGATCCCTTTTTGGACACATTAAGCAGACCCAAGGTGTCAGTTGGGGTGGGGGTGGGAGCACTTCCTATTACCTCATCCAACAGCACAGAAACTAGCTTTGACAACAGGCCATATAAATACCCCCCTCCCCTCATGAGCTGATATTTGATTGTGAACAAGTGTGTAAGTGATTAGTGTGTGTGTGCAACACGCTGTATGACGGCTACGTCAACAGCGCGCAGACTTCAAGTTGTCTGGCTGAACTTTAGCTGACGCTCCATTTTATTTCAAAATACCGTTCTACACCTCCATCTCTATTAGTATTGCTTTAAAGTGACATGCATGCTGTAAAGACAGTAATGGTTGGGGAACAGTAGAATTTCCTTTAGGGAAGTATATAGTACAACTGTTCGATTTTTTGTAAGTCGCTCTGGATAAAAGTGTCTGCTAAATGATTGTAATTTAATGTAATGTAACCCCAAACTGTAGCCATAGGAACTGTAGGTATTGTAAATGTAATGTGTTTAATAATGTAATGCTTCTCTGTAATTTCTGTACGCTGTTATCAGCGATAACATTAACTCATAGGTGTTGTTTACTACTGGAAATGCCAAACTACAATTTCAACAAAATAGACTAAAAACAAATTCATGTGATTTGTTTTTTACCCAAACTGCCAAGGTAAAAGCAAACACCAAACAGTGATACATTATTTATTCGCTCTCTTTACATCTCCATATTTTTCCTTATACACACACAAGCAACAGTATGTTCTCATGAATGCACACATGCAGACAAGACAAATCTTGTCGTGGTCACCTGCTGCTTCATGCTCCGAGACAATGTGACATGTATTTGCCAGCTGTTGGCCATAATTTGTCATACATCCCCATGTATGTGTGTATGTGTGTGCATGGTGACCCAGGACAAGCTTCCTGCTGTGTGTATTCTGAGCAAGTTACAGCTACTCCCCACATGGGTATGGTGGAGACATAGGGTAACTGTGTGTGTGTGTGTGTGTGTGTGTTTGTATTTGTCTGTTTGCATTCTTGAAAAGTTGTGTGCCGTCTTCTTGTGTATGTACTTTTTTTCTCGAATAAGTCTGGAGTGTTGACAAGTTTTATAGCGGACCTTATGTTCACCATACAAGGTAGATTTGACATTTTTGCTGAGCGATAAAATATAATATAGCCGTCTATATTAAAATATAACAATACCTATTGGACAACCAGCAGAGAATGATCTAGGGTCAGGGATTTAAAGTACATGCAAAAGTCATAATCTTGTCTAGGCTACTATTTGCAAAGTACACAAAACATATTTTATAAAGCTGGTCCAGAATTGCCCAGCACCCACTCTACTAGATTGTATTTGATTAATGATTGATCGGGGGGGAGGGTGGTGTTGTTGACATACCTCCAGCTCGGAGCGGCTATCACAGATTAGCTACCAAAGATTGGATATGTCTTTAAGTGGAGGCGGTAGTGTGTGTGTGTGTGTGTGTGTGTGTGTGTGCGCACGCGGTGCGTAATCAATAACTTAATCAACTTAAACATACAGTCAATGATAATATTGATTTTCAAAATATGACATTGACTTTTGTTGGTCGTTCCCACATCTTCTCTTTGGGCTGGCATGCTTAGCACTTCCTCTGGGAGTATTCACTTGCTGTTAAAGGAGAAAGGCAGAGAAAGAGAGAGAGAGAGAGAGAGAGAGAGAGAGAGAGACACACATCTGTGTGTCATTTGTCTGTATCTGTGTTGTTTTTTGTGTATGCTGCTGCCTGTCTTAGCCAGGTCTCCCTTGAATAAGAGATTATACATCTCAATGAGATCTTTTCCTGGTTAAATAATGGTTTAGTAAAATTAAAAAAAGACAAAGAGAGAGAGACAGAGAGAGAGACAAATAGAGAGACAGAGAGAGAGACGAATAGAGAGACAGAGAGAGAGAACAAGAAGAGATGTCCTATCTTCACTTAACCTTTCATTCACCTTATCACTTACACAGAAAGAAACTCCCACTGTGAAAAAAGAGGGGCTTTGGAGGACAGATTTGGATTTGAGTCTCACCACTTTAAATAAGCAGTATTTCTTTAATATACAAAACACAGGCTTGACTTCAACCATTTATTTCGACGTTATTGTTTGGCCTGAAGGCTCTGCTTTTGGAGTGCCTCCTGGGAGAGTTTTAGAACTTGCATATCATTTACATGAAATGCGAAGACGGGAAAGTACTAAGCAAAAACCTCTCGGGAGGAGACATCGAGCTCATCTAACTAAAGGTTGAGGTTGCGGACGGGAAGGGCAGATTGTTTTTGCAGCGCACCGTTTTAGGCAGCCACACGGAGCCTGTCGGTGAAATATTGCGTCACAGTTGAACTTTGACCCTAAACGTACATGTCCAACAGATGTCACTGAGTGTCTTCTATCCTGCTTTGCTTTAACCCATTGTCATGGCTGTGTGTGTGTGCGTGCGCTTGTGTTTGTATGTGTGTATGTGTGTGTGTGGTACTGCAAGGCTGTGGCCCAAAGCAAACAAACAGTCACAACTGGCTTCTTCTCACAAGTATGAGGGTCTGTGCGTGTGTGTGTGTGTGTGTGTGTGTGTGTGTGTGTGTGTGTGTGTGTAGGTGAGCTAGTTGTCTGTTCATCCAAGCTGAACCAAGTATGTCCTTGTATTGACCAGGTTTCTAAACCCCTTACACAAAGTAGATGAGGAGAGCTCTCATAATCATAATTTGTGCAATAATTCTGCCGTTTCCATGTGCCCTCAGAGAAAGGCTGTTAGGTTTGGGTTGTGTGTTTTCAGTTGTTTTTTTTGTGGGGAACAGACCTTCTACTCATAACCAATTGAAGGCTTCAACCACTCAATCCATTCACATAACTGTACACACACTCCTCTAGTAACTCCAAACAAGCTGTCCATTATAATCTGTGGTAGACACACACCTCACACACACACACACACACACACACACACACACACACACACACACACACACACAGAGACACACATTGAGCACCAATGACTGGTTAGCTTAGGTGTCCCCTCCCTTACCCCTTTTCTATTTTGATCTCAGAGGAGTCTTCTTTCCTCCTCTCTTCTCCTCTCTGCCTCACTGACTTGTCTCCCCATCTCTCTATCACCATTTCCCACTGCTCTCTCTCTCTCCCTCTCTCTCTCTCTCTCTCTCTCTCTCTCTCTCTCTCTCTCCCCCTCTTTGACCCCTCCTTTCTCCCCCTCTCTCTTTCTCCCACCCTCTCAGTCCCTGACTCTTCACTCTCTCTTTAACTGTGTAACACTCATTAAAATCCTCCCTGCTGATTAAATTAAATTATTTTGGCTTTCTTATACCTGTCAAATGTGCTTCCCTCCAACTTGCTCACATTTTTATTTCTGCTCTATTCTTGAGCTTGGCTTTTCTTGGATGTTTCTGCTTAGTGTATGAAGTGGAGTGAGCAGAAGGAATGTCTCCTCCCCATGCTAGCAATATTAAGAGCAGAGAAGAATGAAATCATGCACATTCTTGTAGATAAGAATGGGATTAAACCAACTAAAGACTTTAGGCCTCGTGATTATTTCTCATAAAGAGGCACGTAATGTGTTGTCTCAAAATGTTCACTGTAATGAAAACAAAGTTTGTTTTGGACTGATAATGTCAATACACTATACAATTCTGCAAAATCTGAATATTGTTTTCCATGTAATATATCAGATCTGAGGGGAGGGGAAAATGAGTGAAGGAGGTAGAAGAGAAGGGAGGGCAGAGAAGGAAAGGGAGGAACGGAGCACCTGGGTGGAGGGAGGAGGATACAAGCTTTGCACAGTAGAGGTGACGTTACCCTGGGCAAACTCTTTAAACATCAGCATGCCAGAAGGTCCTTTGGAATGACACGTTTCTGACAACTCTCGTACATGGCTGGAACCTGCACGCACACACACACACACACACACGTGCATGTAAACACACACACACACACACACATACACACTCACACAGATACACAGATCGACAAGTCTAAATATTTCCATTTCTCTCACACTTCCTCTTGTTCTTTCACACACACACACACACACACACACACAACCATATCAGTTGGGTCGTTCTTGAGTTGTGAGAGCTGTGGGAACCACATCTGTGAGCGGTGAATCGTAATCTACAGGATACATACTTCCAATTATCTCTCTTCATCTCACATCCAGAGCCGGCCTGTGCCATTAGGAACCACTCCTCCTTTCTTCCCCCACTTTCATCTGCTCATCCTCTCATCTCTTTCCAGTCCCCTCTGTTTCGACACATCAATGTCACAAGCTCCCTTTGGAGTGAACTACTGAATGGAGGGATCTGAGACAACAGTCAACCTGAACTCCAGCTTGACTCAAGCCACTGTCCTGGGCTAGAGGCAATCTTCAAAGACTAATAGGATCAATAATGGTAGGTGTGGCGTTTGCTCTGATGGTGAAGATACTGTGAGTATGGCTTCAACTGCCATTCTCTGTTGTGAATACAGCACTTGACTGTCGTTCAGTATAGCCTTATCGCCCACAGGGGGCAGTAGTGCACCATATGTCAGACTTCATAGCCCAGACATGTCTCCACATAAATGCAAAGCTGCACTATGGAGGATATACTCATTACTCTCCGGTTCTTTTCAAAATAGCGTTCCTCAAAACTTGAACAGTGAAAGTTATATTCTTTCAGGGAAAGTACGCCATTTTCGTCAACAGGCAATATAACGCGCGGTGGTTGCCTTGCCCTCTGCACTGCCATTAAAAAATATAGAATGTATGGAAACTGAATGGGGGGAAAATAAATGTATTTTGCTTATGAATTTTAAAATGACTTATTTAGTGTCTTCTAGGCTGAAATCGATGCCGGGAGCAAGTGAAAAATGAGGGGTTATGAAGTGTTTCTGGATGATTTCCTGGGATTTAATATCCGCACTGCTCAATTTATCAATCCTATGAATCATGTTTTTATCTCCATAGATTGTAAATCAAAGCGAGGGCCGTGAGAGGGTTGGTTGTACTTACAGGAAGATCCTTATCGTTGGCCTGCAGACCGTAGTCTTGGTTCTATCAGTGGCGAACCGCGAGTCGCGAGCAGCGTTTTTTCATTTCTTAATATGGACTTAGCCTCCGTATGGCTCTCCCTTGACTTTCTTTCTCCGCTGCATCTCTCTCACGCCTCACTTCTCTCTCTCCCTTTGTCAACACCCCGCTCGGTTCTCTTCCCCATCCTTTTTCCTCAGCGCACACATGTCTTCTCCTTGTCCCTCCCTCTCTCTCCCTCTCTCGCTCTCTTTCTCTCTCTTTCTCTCCCTCTCTTTCTCTCCTTCCCGTCCTCCTTGTCCCTCTCTTCCATGTGGTAGGGCTTTGTGATGGGGTTGTACTCGGGTGACAGCTGTGGGTGTGTAGGCCCGCTCCCCAGTTTCAAGTTACACAGTAACCTGAGATCCAAGGCGACGGCTGAGGCTGGCACATAGAGGATGTATGTGTACGCGTGTGTGTCTGTGTGTGTGTGTGTGTGTGTGTGTGTGTGTGTGTGTGTGTGTGTGTGTGTGTGTGTGTGTGTGTGCGTGTGTTTGTGCAGAGACAGTAAAGATCCGGTGCCCAAGCAGTGTCGTATCCTGTCCGATTCCGGCTCTCTTTCCGCTGCCAACCTGCCACCTTCCTCCCCTCCCGGGATTGTCTGTCTCCTTGACGACCTGGCGTTCTTGACTTCTTACCTCGTTAACATCACAGTCGTCAACCCTCTGGGGAGCGCCTCCAACATCCTCAGCTTCATGGTGGAGGACATCGGTGAGCACCCGGAAACCACTCCTGATGATCCATGATCAGAGTCTGCTTCCAATCTCACTTTATTTAGATTTGGATTTTGCCTGTGTGCAATTATGTATGGTTATTTTGTTTCTGCATAAGAGCGTGCATGTGTGTGTGTGTGTGTGTGTGTGTGTGTGTGTGTGTGTTTAGGTATTTAATTCGTGTTTATGTTTATCCTAATATCTCTCTCTCTCTCTCTCTCTCTGTGTGCGTGCGCGTGTGTGTGTGTGTGTGTGTGTGTGTGTGTGTGTGTGTGTGTGTGTGTGTGTGTAGTGAAACCAGACCCTCCTGAGGAGGTCCGTGTGGCCCCAGAGAGGTTTAACAGAGTATTAGTGAAGTGGGCCCCTCCTGCCACCTGGTCCGACTTGGACTTCTTCCCTCTCAAATACAACTTGCAGTATCACTGGGAGCACCACGGCGTCAAACACACACAACATGTAAGTTCTGGTGTTCCTGCACAGCATCCACTTAGTAGCACAGGTCTCTTAGCAAAGTCCGGGTGCTAAAAAGTGACTCCATAGAACACAGTTGATCATCTCAGGATTTGTTTCATACAACAATTCCATTGAAGTATTATAACATGAGAAAAAAAAAAGAATTTCATTTGTTTGTTTTGACTAATTGAGGTTTGTGTTTTGTTCCGTCCAGCTGGGTCCGTATGAGTCCACCATGAAGGCGCTCAGACTGGCTCCTGGAAGGAGCTACTCTGTCCAGGTGTGTGCCATGGACCTGCTGGACCTTGGGGAGTGCAGTGCCTGGACCGCGCCTGTCAGGATGACCATGCCAAAACGGAAATAGCCCACATTCCCCTCCGTCTGTCACCCAGTAGGACTATGCTCTGAGTGAGGGCGTTGTCCTTTTGACTGCAGTGACTTGAGAAATGATGGGCGGTGACATTGTTCCTGTTTATTTTACAAACAAACCATAATGGACAAATAAAAAACAGACAACCAGCCATCAGGAAAAAAAAGATACATACAGTATGCTGTCACAAAGTCGTATTTTACTGCATAACAACATTCTGCCGTCTGCTGATGAACGTATTTCCTCACACTTTAAAAAAAGCATTAAATAAAGATTTTGTTACAAAAACATTCTGCTGAGAACTTTTAAAATTCGGTCACGTCCACAACCAGCGGGGTGACAAACTCAGAGTGCCTGATGCCCAGAGTGTAAGATGGAGGCCGGGGAAGATGGGCCTGAACCTTCTCCGCGTCGTGGGTCCCCGGGCCTGGGATCTGAGCGGAGTAGCTGGGCCTCCGAGTGCGGCCCTGCATGGAGAAAGAGGGCTGTCGCTGGAGGTACACGCTGGGGTCGGTGCTGTTGTACCGACCTGGCCCGGGGGTCATGGAGAGGTCCTCGGAGGGTCCGCCGGTCCGCCTGCGGGCCGACATGCTGTGGCTGGCACTGGAGGGCTTGTTCGGCACGCTGGTGCCCAGCAGACTAGGTAGATTGTACCTGGTTAAGGAGAGGAGATGGGCACAGACAGGGGAGTGGAAGGATTAGACTGTCACCACAGGTACAATTACTTTCATTCATTACACAGAGTGGGAGAGGAGACTATTACAGCGTCCCGGACCTGTTAGGGGCAGGAACTGAGTCCGTGGAACGATAGCGCGTGCGGGAGCCAATGGTGTAAGAGGGAGGTCTGTGGTGGCCGTTCAGAGGCGGGGCTTTCTCGGGGCTGTAGGCTCCCGGCCCCGGCGTTTGAAAGAGAGCCCCTGGAGGAGGAGAGTCAACTGGAGAGTCACATTTTTCCCGACGCGACCCATAATTCAACAACATAAGGACGATGTTTTACTCGGCTTCAACAATCTGTATTTTTCTCTAGCTTTTTCTCTATATTTAAAAGTCATAACTTCAAATCCAAGACAGTGTTCCGACTAAATAATTGTCAATTACAACCCCTAATCAGGCATACATAAAAGATACATTAAAATTAGACGACGTCTTGACAGAGTTAGTTCATGCGGGCAATTCAGACAACAGCAATGATCCACGTCACACTGATCAACAACTCACATATGCTCAGTGGTTTAACGCGACCTTCTTAAACCGCAGTTCACTTACCACACTGGCTCCTACAACTGCTTAAATGCTCACTGCTGCACCACACTGGCTCCTACAACTGCTCCAATGCTCACTGCCGCACACACACTATGCTCCAGCTTGCTGCTGCACTAAGTGTTCTCACCAGGTCTTTTCCCTCTGCCCAGCATGGAGTATGATGGAGTGATGGACCGTCCGAAACGGGTCACATTGGCATCAATATGATACCGAGGTCCTGGGCTGGAGTCAACAGAGAACCCTGCAAAACATTTAGTTAGACAAAAAAAAAGAGGACAGTTTAACAAAGGAAGCAAAATAGGGTAACATCTGTCCTTAAGTAGGACAGAGGAAACGAGTGGAATCAGCCAATAGGAAGAGGCGTGTTGATTTTGGAGGGATCAGGCTGTTCACTCACTGGTGCTGCTCGTTCGGCCACGGAAGGAGTAGGCGGGGCTAGTGGACTTGGTGAGGTCATGGTTGATGTAACCCACCGTCGGGGGGAGTGCATAGCGACCAGGACCTGGCCCTAGCAACGGAACGAGGACGAGGATGACAGTTCGATTAATTGAATACGAACCGACATCATTCCCTCTTCACTGTCCCTGTTACCGTGTCTGTGAGACCAGCAGACACAAAATGGAGGTAGCACAGCCAGTTGCCATGGGCTACACAAACTGACATCTGTCTGGTAGTTTTGAACGGGGCTTATGTGCCAATATGTGAATATAACAGGAACTATTTGTGGTTATAATGAATTTGTTATACAATGACATCTACACCTTATGCAAATTAGGGGCATCAAACCACCTCCACACACACAGGGATCAATACATACAGCACACACACACACACACACACACACACACACACACACACACACACACACAGATAAATATGCACCAAAGGAAGAGTTGGTAAGTATTTAATTAATTATGTATTTTGCCCCCATTTTTTTCTCCGTTTCATATAACGAATTCAGTAATCTTAATGACGCATAACGAGAGAAAGATTCTTTTCTGAATAATTCATGGGGGAGTTTTATTCCAGATGAATCATTGATACCATGTGGAACGTAGATATTAATCAGCCTGTCTTTTTGAAGCCTCACTCACTATAGATCCTCAGAACACAAAAACAATCTCCCTGATCTGTCGCTGTCCATGCAACGTGGTAAATCGAGAAAACACGCCGATCCATCTCCGGCAATGTTTAGCTTGCTTTGATGTGCTTTTAAACCTTTGAAATGAGTGATGTCCAACAGCGGGGATTAGATTTCTCCTAGCAGTTATGAAGAAAAGAGAAGAGTTCTGGCATTTTGTTGCTTTGTTCAGAAACTGTTGTGAAGACAAGGACACTTCTCAACTCTATCTCCAAAATAAGGATCCCTGGTCACTCAGAAACTCTGTCACCTGTATCCGTCGATGAAGCTGCCGTTGATGTAGTCGGAACCCTCGACGCCTCTGATTGGCTGCAGGGAGACGCGGGTGGTCTCGTAGGGCATGATGTTGACCAATCGGTTCTTGAACTTGTTGCACGGCAGGTTGGCACTCACGAAGCGGGACGTGTGCGCCTTGGCGCTCGCCAGTCGCTATGGACACAGAGGGAGGCGTCGTTAGGGTGTTATAGTGCCCCCTGTGGCAGTTCAGAGAGGGTTTATTTATAAACTATAACTGGCCACTAACTGATGTAATAAAATATGAATATTAACAAAATGACATTAGGCTTGTATAATGCATCTTGGTGCTCCAGTGAGAGTTTTAAAATGTAAGCACCGCTAACTAATATAATATAAACAATAAAAAAATAACATCCGGCTGTTACAATGCACTGTGGGAGGTCCCAGAGGGCTCATTAAATCTATTTGGCCACTAACAAACATAATCTAATATAATACACAAATGACATTAGGCGGTTATAATGCGCTGTGGTGCTTCATAGAGGGTTCATAACCTCTACTGGGCCAGTAACCAGACACTGTAGAAAGACTGGGGGGCTATGATCTGAGGCTGTTATAATGGGACATATCCTATTCACAGCCTAGCTGTTGTTTATGAAGTCTCTCCGGCGTGCTTTGAAATCCACCAGTGTGGTTCATAACAGTGCCCCCCCCCCTCACCAAACCTGAGCCCAGCTCTGAGAAAACACGTCTGTAAATCTGAGAATGAATGTCAGTACTGTTTGCCTCAAATATCCTTCAGTTAAGTACATAGAGGGCTGTTTGAAAGTTAAGGGGTGGAGATATGGGCAGGAGATGGGGAGAGAGAGGGGGGAGGGGGGGCTGGGTTAGTGAAAGAGAGGGAATGAGGAGAAGAGGAGAGGGAAAGTGAAAGAGAGGGAATGAGGAGAAGAGGAGAGGGGGTAAAGGAGAACCGCAGGCCCCTTGCTGTCTCCACTCACACATGTGAACCAGAGTTGATCCTGTGTTAGCAAAACCCCAGCACACAGACTGACACACACACACACACACACACACACACACACACACACACACACACACACACACACAGTGGGCCTCTGTGACCGCAGGTTACACTGGGGCTGTAAAAGACAGTGGAGGAGACTCCAGAGTCCAGACCACAGCTCCATAGGAGGAACAATGGCTTCTCACGGAGCGGGATGAAGAGCGAGGCCTCACCCAGTCAGAGCAGCGTGGGAGAGACCGTGTGTTCTCCTCCTCCTCCTCCTCCAGAGGGCTGAAACCTCACACCCCAACCCCCAGAAGGTTCACTAGTTCACGGGTCTAGTGGTAGTGGACCCAAGGGGGAAACAGCTCCTACTGACTCTGGGAGACTCATTAGCCGGGACGGTCAGGAGAACATTTCTAATAATAATAATAATAATAATGATAATAATAATAATATGCGCCTCTGTAGTAACTCAGGTCCCTGTAGAAAGGGGAGGTACTGGGCTGGAGGTAAGCTAAGGAACACTTTGTACCAGGACTAATGCTGCATTCCACACATGCTGGAGAGACTCGGAGACTTTAGGAGTATGGAGGGAAAACACCGGCATGAACCCTCTCCCTCTCTTTTCCACGGATAGAATTAGGATGTCATCAACTCCGGCTAGCAAGGAACGACGCCCGGGAAACCTGACCATCCCCCTTCCCCTCCCTCTCTCCCCCCCCTTCCCTCTCCCTCTCCCTCTCCCTCTCCCTCCCCCTCCTCTCTCACCTTGAACTCCAGCTCCATACCCGTGACGTTCTCCCCAGGCTCCATCTGGGTGAGCCTCTGGATGAAGGCGTAGAGGTTGCGGGCGGGCACCTCCGTGTTGCCACAGGCCACGGCCTCCAGCAGCGCGTCGTGGATGAACACGTACTGGTCCTCCGTCTGCACCATGTAGTTCCTCTGGGAGCGCATCAGCGTCACGTGACCGTACACGTCCACCGTCTTCTCTTGCTTGATGCGCTCCGTCATGGCGTCGATGACGATGAAGCAGCCTGTCCGCCCCACACCGGCGCTACGGAGCAGAGGAGCACGTGGAGAAACGTGAATGGTTATGTTGCTATGGGAGCTGTTATCAGGGTGTGGGTTAAATGGGGAGGGAGGAGGAGGAGGGGGGGTTGAAATGTAGGGCAGCGAGCCCTGGGAATCATTCTGTCTAGAAAAGGATTTTTTCCTCGTTCGATTTAGAGATTTAAACTGAAAGAGATTTAAACTGAAAGACATTTTGTCCGGCTCTATTTCCCGGGGGGGGAATGACTTCCCTGCCCGATCTCCATCTTTGCAGAGCCAATGAACTCCCGAGGCAGTGGACCACCAGCGCTAGGGGTTCGTCATGGTTACGAGTCAGCCGAGTGACCCTGTCCTGACCCTGGGTATCAGCAGACCCCCACCCAGCTAGCTTCGTCTCCCCACAATGGACTCAGACTCCCAGAGTCCATGGGGCCCACCTTGATGGTGTGCTGTCTAGTAATAGCGTGTTTGTGTGTGTGTGTGTGAGGGGGGGGGGGGGTTACTAAGGGTTTTCTAGGGGTAATTCAGGTCACATTTATGTCTGAGTGTATGTGTTTCTTTTTAATTAGTTTTTCATTTAAATAGAAGAGTGTGTGTTCTGTTCAGTGGACTATATTTGTCTGGTTCACCAAAGATAAGACTAGAGCGAAAGTCAAGAATAAAGAAAAATAACTATTGTCTACTTATAATAATATCTACTTGTTTTACTTCAGTGTCTCTCCCTCTTTCTCCCTTCCTATGCGTGCTCATCTCTCTCCATTGTTCTACCCTTTTTTTCATCTCTCTCTCTCTTCCACTCTCCCATCCCATTTGTCTCTTAGCAACAAAGCTGGTGGTCTCTAGAATGTTTTCGGTGTAATTAGTGTGTGTATGAGCTCAATAACGATCAGAACTCCTGTGTTAATGCGCTGAGAAGAGCACTGGATTCACAAAATGGGGATTTGCTTACAGACTGGCCGCCATCTTTCTTTTTCCTCCAAGTCTCTCTCTCTCTCTCTCTCTCTCTCTCTCTCTCTCTCTCTCTCTTTCTCCTCTCTCGTTCTCTCCATTTAATCCATTCAGCCTAATTCTGTCGCTCACCAACCTTTGTTCACCCCGTTTTCCACTGCTCTTCCTCGTCTTTAATTCATGGTCTTCCTCTTTCTGTCCCTGGTTTGACCGCCCTGCCTCCCTTCTCACTAACCACATTCTTCTCCTCCATCTTTTAAATAATCCCACATTCACGTTCCCATTAGTTCTGATTTCATACTCCATCGAACGCCCTTCCGCCGTTCTTTCTTCTTCCTCCTCCTCTTCCCCCTCCTCCTCCTTCCGCTCCTCCCTCCTCTCTTCCTGGAAGGTACTAGATAGCGGGTTCCATCCCATTTCCGCTGCCAAGGCATCTCTCAGTGCCAGGATTCTAATGACTGGATTCCACAATCCTCCAGCAGCCAGACACTGCTCCTATTCGCCGTGCTGCGCCTTGTTTCCATATCAAACCTCTGAACCTGTGTACCCCGAGCAGCTTAGAGAGTAAACAGTGGCTGGCTGGCTGACTAGCTGGCTGGCTTCCTGACAGGCTGATTTTTTTTCTGCTGCCTGCTGCTGGTGGTGTTGGAAGTAATTTAGAAAGCGATGTGATGTGTTAAGCTGGGGGAGAATAGCTCTGGGTTTGATGAAATGGCAGGTCGATCCTATTTTTCACTTACAAACTTCTGATGTATTGGAAAAACCTGGCCTGTGGGGGTTTCTTTCAGAAAAATGGTGCAATTTGTGAGACTAGAGCGGTCACAGAGTATCGACATCAAAAATGGAACGCAGAAAAAATACATATGGATTATAAATGGACCTAAATAGCTCCTCTAAGCCAACAGACACAGAGTTAGGAAGAGTCCAACTCAGATACAGGCAGTCGAAGACACACAAACGCACAAACAAACACAAACACACACACCCACAAACGAACATACACCCAGAGAACACAGACACACCTACACATACAAACAGAGAACATGAACACACTGACACACACAGGTCGACACACGCTCAGGCTGACCGACCTGCAGTGGACGACCATGGGCCCAGCGTCTGGAGGGTTGCAGGCCTTGACCCTGCGGAGGAAGGCCAGGAAGGGGGTGGGGTGTTCGGGTACGCCGTGGTCGGGCCAGGCCGTGAACTGGAACTGACGCACCTCACGCTTCTCATTGGAGCCGCTCTGCAGGGGGGGTAACCACGGCAATGCACAGGGTCGAGAGAGAAACCGGATAGAGCATGATAGAAATAGAGAGAGAGAAAGAGAGAGAGGGGGGTTCACATCAGCTCCTCAGCACAGACACACGCTAACAAACCACGTCAGTCTAACAAACTCTATGTCAGTTACGGCCTCATTTTCCACACCGTACAGCCACACTCTCTCTCTCTCTCTCTCTCTCTCTCTCTCTCTCTCTCTCTCTCTCTCTCTCTCTCTCTCTCTGTTGTCTTTTGGCCGCGTTTCTGCCTACGGCTGCAGT
>JAVQIZ010107536.1:0-12127 GCA_036023535.2 Galaxias brevipinnis
GCTTTTGAACTGTATACCAGTTTTATCTCTGAAAAATCAGGACAGTTTTCAGCCTGGCTATTTGACTGAAATGCAGCCTAAAACAACCCTGAAATAATCTGAAATAACCCTGTAACATATCATTCAAGCATCTTACACTGTATACTCTAAAGTCTTCTTTTTTGAAGCTACGTCATTTAGAATTGTATATATGCAGGCTATATTGAGCTATTCTTCTTTTATGTTGAGGATCAGAAAAGCTTTTTAATAAAATGTCCCAATTTATTTTCAATTAACTTGTGTGTACTTATTATTTGTCATTATAGACCTGGCTGCATGTATTATATGCCTATACGGTTTACTGTGAATATACATATGGAAACATGACCATGTCCAAGACTAAAGTCAAGACTTAGACACAGAATTGTGCTGCACCTGTTCAAACAAAGCAACCCTTTTAAAATGCGGTCTCAAAGTATTAAAAGAAAGTGTTTGAAATTCTGTGTACTAAGCTGCAGCCCTTTTGATATGTTGTGCAAACATCATGGTCTCCTCTTCATATTTGCCAGTAAAAGGGGCACAGTTTTTTATGCAGTAGTTAAACAGTGGTTTGAGTTTTTACTAAACAATGCTGGATAAAATACAAATGTGTCTAACATGACTGCCAATTTGTCCATTAACTCAGGTATCTGTCAACTATATTGCTATAGAGTGAAAAGGCAATTCATACAAACTTTCAATAATGGTCAGTGATCATTTTGTGATAAACTAGCTTATCACATTAACTGGAGCCTCAATGGGTCCATCTTCAGGTGGTCCATATCACATTGTTCTAATAAGTTAATATGTCATATTAGTAAGGTATTATCACCATTTGAGAGTTGGTCAAAATTTAATTGAACCTGGCACATGAACAGGAAACCGAACTAATCGTTCAATTGCAAAACAATGAATCCAGGGACGATTATATCATACAACCATGTCATGGAACGTGCAGGGCAACATGGTGGTTCTTAGATTAGATCAGATTCCTATATAAAGGTTGATTGTGTTTATGAATCATGCTTTCTTGTGCTCCAGATCAAAGGAAAGGAACAGTTTGAATTGAAGGCATGGATGCCTTTGCACTTGTCAATCAATGAAAGCATCAGCACAATTGTTTCCTCCATCATGAGGTGTCATTCTCACAAGTCCCCCAGAAAGACAACTGTTGTGCCATTTATTACTCCCTTTCTCACATGGGAGACTTGCAAAGCTTCTCAACTGTGTGCTTGTGACATCTGAGAGCTCCTCTGACTCTAAACTGGGATCGTCGACAGAGCCAAGGTGCATTAAGAAGATTACTGTAAACATAAGAACAAAACAATGTCTGGCCTTTTGTAACTGATACCACTCCCAGTACCACATTTACAGAAGGTTAAGAAATTCTTCATCGCAAGTGTGAGTTATATATAGCTTAGGTTAGTGGAAGGCATCCAGTCCTGAATTTCAAGAGGCCCATTTAATGCTCATTGTTTGACATCTTAGCTGGGGTTAACTTGTATGCCTGGCTTTGTATAGCCAACACTAAAGTTTCGGGCAAAATTGTATTAGAAAGATAAAACAAGTTCTTTAATTTATTGCCCCAAGAGTGAACGGATTGACCACACAATGAATAAAGTCATTCTGTAACGTGTGACATAATAAAATGTTGGAAAGACTAAATATGTTGGGACCCTATTTTTAGGGGACCTTGTTTTACTCATTGATATGCAACAGTTCAAATGTAGTTTTGACAAGTTGCTTATTTCTGACACTCCGGATCAGTGTGAATGTGGGGTGTACTGAATCTTGAAAAAAAAGAAAGAAAGCTAAACCTTTCAAATTATAAATTAATGCAAAAGATGTGTTTGTACTATAAATCATACAATACCACAAAATTACTCTTTAAAAAATTTCAGCTAATGTTTACACATAGTTACTGAAAATTTTAAGTGTAAACTTTAAAGGCTTATTATGTAGATTTCCTAAATTGTGTTTGCAGTTTGTGAAACCATATAAATACTACCCAGGGCACTGAACTCCCACAATTACAGAGTGGCAACTGAATTCCACGGGTATGACAGCAGCTCAAAGAGAGTGAGCATTCAAAAAGGCTTGACATTTAACTCTGGGAAAGGACTCTTACTCCTTATTGCCAGGATCAGGATATGACTTGCTGGTATAAATCAGAGCTTGGCTGCGTATCTAAGCCACATTTCAAGTGCGGAACAGTACACCAGTGACATTTGCTCCTTCAAACCAACCAAAAAAGAAACGCTGTCATGACCTTGCAATTGTAAGATAGAACCTTGGCATTAGACACTTTTTACAAGTGCTTGTTAGAAAGTTGTTTGGGGTGTAGACCCACAACTTCTACCAAGAGGCCTACCACAGGCCATGTCCTCATCACTTTGTGCATCCTCAAGCTCAGAGCTATCACTTTGGTCTAATGCTAGTCAAATGAATAGTTATCGCTACTAACAAAATAACCTAAACCAGTATTAAACTGGAACATTGGCCTATGAAAACTACAAATAATAACTCAGTTATAATAACCGAAATTCAGAAAAGACTACAACGATGCAGAGCTGAAGTGAAAAATATTGACAGCATTTAATCACCGAATATCAGATATAAACATTTAGATTATTTTTGTTATGTGGTTGACAAAATCTTTACAAAGTCTGCCATTTACTGCGGACAAGTCATCTGTACAAAAATGAGGTGACAGGAAGACTGGCACAAACAGAGAAAGTTCTGTCCTAAGCAAACAACAAAAGTAGCAGCAAATCAAAAGAAAATTACAGGAATATATTAACTTTTTTTTATTTTATGCTCTTATAAGGCCCTTGTCTTTGACTTACCATAGCCTACTAAAAAACTTTCCAAATGTAATTTAGTGATGATCCAACACTGCACTAGGGTTGGAGATCATCTATATAACAATGAAAACAAAGATGGCTGAACCCATGAGAGGTCAACATCCTTCTGTGGCTTTCAACCACAACAACTCAACAACTACATCTTAAAGTAAAAGCCCCGGTTTTTCATGTGCTTTTATTTTACTGTTAAATATGACTATGTAAATACTTTGAATCGGGTTTCACTTTTAAATAAACAACAACAAAACAAAACAAAAAATTTGTTATTTTACTAAGGCTGCTATGTAACCTCATATTCCTTAAAATGGCTCTGGGGCAATCTTATTAGCCCCACTGACCTGAAGAGCTGGATGCAAAAAAATACATTTGAAGACCATTTAATCTAAATATCTACACAAGCGCGTAAATTCCACATAATGTAAATACCATGCAGTAAACGTTTTTCAGAACTTAACATTGCAAACTATTACGTGACCTCAACAAATTACACTTCATATAGAGAAGTTTAACAAAATGCCTTCCTTGAATGTACATTATACTGAATTATTCAATAATGCAATACCATCCCAAATCAGAAGTCAAAGTTTCAGAATAGATGCGGCTAAGTGCCTTTTTTTTCTTTTTGTTGAGGTCTTAAAAGAGTCAGTTTGCTTTTTGAAGTCTCCAAGGAATAGAAGATAAATACCACCATTGGTACTGTACACAAACATTCATTCAACTAAATCATGAAGCATATCACAGCATCGTGATCAGCTGATCACTACCTTCCATCCATGGTAGATGAAGCCAAGCAGAAATGGTCAGTGTGTGTGCTGAAATCTCAGCCTGAACCACAGCATTGAGTGATAGAACACTGACCTCTAGGGGAACGATGTCTTTTTCAACAGGTACCAACTCCCTTACCAAAGCAACTTTGAGGGGCATCAGGATGAATACAGTAAGTCATTTTCCTCTGCGAGAGGGGTTGGCAGTAAAAATGTGACTGTACCCAAAACGTTGTGCTCTGTGCTCTTAAACACTGAAATTATGGTTTCCCCCTCATCTCACCCGTTCAACACATCCATGCAGTGTTTGAACATCTCTCTCTTCTTTGGCCCAGGTTTATCAACGGGTGTACCATCATCACACATCCTAGCTCATAAACATTCTTTTCGGTCCAGGGAACCAAGTGTGCCTTATTTAGGAGTATCAGGAGCAATGTCCAGATCCAGGGGTCCCTGCCATTCTTGACAAGTGCACCAAGGCACTACTGGGTGGAACACAAGGTGGACAAAAATAAAAACGTCTTACAAAGATTTCACCAAGAAAAGCTTTTCAAAAATACACTTTGCTCTGAACCCAAATGTTAACGCCGAAATAGACCCACCAGCAAAGCTCAATAAGCCAAAGAGGAAATATCAACAAAGATTCTGACTGGCAGGTGCATCACAAAATTATAACATTAAATAGCTGTCCATAGGCTGCATTCTCCATACTTAAGCATACAGAAGTGCATGAGCTTTTTAGATTTGGCAACTGATGGCAAGATACAAGATACAAAATGATGCTACAAGCCCACAGTTAACCTGCAATCGAAGTTATACAATTTACAATAATAGCCACACATTACATTTAGCTGCTCTTTTGCCAGTGTAATAAGGCTGGTTTAACTATTAACAACACTGCACACACACCTGCCACTCTGTTTACATGGTGGTAGCTAGATGTGCGTTTTAGATATTACAAGCTTGTTAATTTAATTTAACTTGTAATTAACTGTATCACAAATGCTCAAAATAGCTATAACCCAATGTTGTCAGTAGATCTACAGTTTCAATGCAAAGAAGAAGAGCAACTCTATATAAGGTGTTACCATAACGTTTAGGTGTCTGCAATGCATGTCATGAATCATAAACACAAAGAAAACAGAACAATATCTCATGAACATTTTTCTCGTGTGGAAGCACTTCAAGATCCTACCAAATGTTATGTAGAGGCATTTGGGAAAATAAACAAATGTCTTTAAAACGACTTTTGTTTCACCAAGTAAGTCTGAAGGCCAGAGGTATGGAATGATCACAGGAGAAGAAAGATGGCTAACAAAGTAGTTGCGGGAAAGAGGAGACCATGCACGTAAACAGCAAATAGTAATAGTTCTGGCAATGGTCAAATTGACTTGTCAACTGGACACGAAGATTCACTGAATTAAAAAATGACTAATGGAAGAAGAGGTCATGAGACGATGTGCCTCCGTCAGAATTTAGATTGTGGGTCAGAGAGAAAGCAGGGTCAGAATCAGTTGGATGCACAGAATGACCCCCACTGGCGACCCCAAGGAATGACCCCGTCCGCACTCTGATGTGTTCTCCTGAAACAAAGGAAACAAAAAGCCTCTGAACACCAACATCTTTCATGTGTCAAAGTAAAAGTCAAGAGAAATAAACATGGAGCCCAGAGCTCCTTACCCAGACGCTATAGTCGAAACAGGTTGTGGGTCCTTTACGGTATCGAGCAGAGCTTAACACCTCACACGGATTCTCTTCCTGAACTGTTTGTCTCCGTTAAGGAGTTTGGTATGTTTCCAGTTATTGACAAGGAAAGTAGCAAGCTCCAGTTCATAAAGCCATCGAAGATATAGATGATTCAAAATCAAACAAGCCTAAAACATAAGACAGCATGACGCCCATTGAAAAGATACACTCTGTCTTGACCTGGGTCAGCCTCTCTATCTCACAGGAGCTGCAAGGTAACGTCTCGGCCACCACAAAGAGAAGGTTGGTGTTTTCTATCCTCTTAGCATGGAAAAGCCTGTGACAAAGAGACCAAGGGGACAATGCAGAACGTCAATGTGCAGGTGCACTAAATGTGCGTGAGGCCCACGAAAAACCACTGCAGACAAAGGAGCGGCCGTGTGCGCTCACCTGGAGCAGTTTCCGCAGTCCTGCAGCACGTTGTAAGAGTTGGTGGTGTTGGTGAGGTAGAACTGGCTTTGAATGGTCACACAGCTGCTTTGCCTCGCGTCGAAGCCCTCCGCCAGAACACTGTCTGCAGAAACAATAACGCACACTACAACCCAGTTGTCCACTGTAAAATACATTAACAGCTAACTTTACCATGTTAGTTCTGCTATTACACTTCGATAATGTATATTTGCTAAAGGTGATTTTCGGTGTGCATTAAGAAAAGGGCAAATGTAGAGAGATACTAAGAAAAACTCTGCTATCCCACAGGACCAGGAGCCACGCAATACAAACCTGTGTAGAACCAACTGTGGTAAGCTAGTCCATGGAGTAACTGCTGAGCAAGAGACCTGCAAAATGGATACAGTAACAGATTTTGGGGGGGGGGGGGGTGTTGAACATGCAGGGAGACATATAGCACATCAGGGTTGAAATGTCAGACAGAGATCAAAACAATCAAACATACATTTATTTCTATTTATTTTATTAACGAGTGGATTTAGAACAGCACATGACAACATGACAAAAAAAATCATTCTTACCATGCCAGTGTAGATGACCACCAGGCCAAATTGAGAACGTCTGCAATTGAGGGCTATTTCATTAAAAAAGAAGAAGAAATTAAATAGAAGCAATAACAATTAATACTATCAAATAATAACTTTTTGGAACCTATTCCCAAATGGTATAATGGTAAATGGACTGCATTTATATAGCACTTTTCCACCTCAATGGCACCCAGCGCACAAGGCTGAAACAGTTCCATGAATGCACTGGTCGGGATAGACTGCACAGGCATTCTCACCACAAAGATGCCCTTTGCAGCAGCCCCCGTGTGGCTGCTACTGACTGGCTCACACGCAGCCTGGTACTGGAAGGCCTGGCGCCGGCTATAGATGGAGTTGTTGAAGAGCGCGTACATCAGGTAAGGGTCCACATCGCCAAAGAAAAGACCCACCTGCAACAACAAGAAAATAGGAAAGGGTGGCAGCCTGGTGGTTGAACTCCAATTTTCCACTGATGGTTTGGAGTGAGAAGACGATGAGGAAAGCCATGGTCAAACCTTTTTCCAGTGGTCCCTCTGATTAGACATGACAAGAAATCCCCCATCGTCAACCAGATAGCAGAGTAAGTCCTGGAAACATGGAATATTAACACCAGTGTCACTTTACAGTAAACACCATTCCAACCAGTACTATTAAAACATTCCATTTCTGGTTCATTTTGTTTGGGTCAGGGTGTTACTGTATAAAAGGAAAGTTTGTGTTTTTCTTACGTCAGTGTTGACTTCGCAGTCCATTTCGCAGCTCCTGGATGGTCCACACTGCATGAAACATGTTACAGAGTCACCACTCCATTTAGCTGAACTTGTATTGAACGTGCCTATCTCACTTCCTGTGGCTGTCACACGGTACCTTTTGGGAGCCCTGGCGACTGTCAGAAACATTACTCGCCAAGATCTTAAACTTGTCGACCCAGGCTTCCAAATCCAGCTTCACTCCCACCACTGAGGACGGTCAGGGAGCAGCGAGGATTCAGAGCGGCAGACCGTTACAGTGGAGGGAACCCAAGGTAAAGTAGTGGGATTAGGAGGGTGTAAAGAGGGGGGCAGTACTACATCCTGAGAACTAACGGAGGATTAGACATCTGTGACCAGGCAGGGAAAAGGAGAAACGCATTTCCTTTTATCGCTTGAAAAGACAGAATACCTGCAGGTTTCAAAATCTTTCCTCCTAGGTTGACTTCCACGGCAGAGCTGACCAGAATTCCAACCGTGCCGTTCTCAGAGCCTACTGGGTCCTCCATGGCTGTGCACAGGGTCAAAACAGTCAACATTAAGTAGTCATTCTCTAACTTGGAAAGCTGTGCTACCCCGCGGTAAACTTGAACTACATGCGGTGTGCGAGATAACCAAAGCATGCTAATTAACAGTTCCCTCTGCAGGGACCACTACAACCGATTGCCAACACGAGTGTACCAGGAGGGCCACTCACAGGTCCTGGGAGGTGCTCTGAACATGTAGCCTTTGTTGTCCAGGCTGCGGCGGTAGTAATTGGAGTTGTAGGGCTCAGGGTCTTCATCCCATGACTCAGCAGCTCTGCCAAACAGAAAAGAAAAGCCAAATGCCTCAGAATCACATCAAGATACACCTTACCCAATGATAGGACCGTGCTGGTCGATAGCACGCTTGCTAAGCAACACATCTCTGCCAAGCTGTTTTACAATCCACTACGCTTACATGTTGGGGAACACCCGCGTAACTCCGCCATCTGTTGAGGCAAATAAAGCCAGGAAGCCATACCTAGAACACATATTATGGCAATCAAAGAGGATATTAGCACTGTTTATGTGGAAAGGTATCTCAGATGCAAGGTGTGTTTCACAAATCCAGTCTCCTCACGCGTTCAGATCTTTGCTCTTCCACACCCTGGAAGCAAGCTGTCCAATGATTCCAGAATCCATGATCAGGTTGTGAATTAGGCCTTGATCACCTGAGACACAAACATAACATAATGAAAAATTGGGAATGACTTGAAGCTGGAGCCTACACATCGACTATAGTGGAAAGGAAACACATGACTCACAGTCTTCAGATTCAGGTGTTATCTCCACCATGAGAGACAGGAAGTTTTCCAAAAACTGTGTGTTGTTTTCAGAGATGTGGAGACGCTTGCAGTATTCCCTGAAAAATAGATATATTGATGGGTACTTAATTTTTCCCAGGACTCAAGATTAACATTTTCCATTGAAGGCACTGGTGATTTAAGGCCTATTTAGCATAAAAGCTAAACCTGACCACAGTCACACATTCAGACTGTACCTTGGAGTTAAACCTGACCACAGCCACACATACAGACTGTACCTTGGAGCTAAACCTGACCGCAATCACACATACAGACTGTACCTTGGAGCTAAACCTGACCACAGTCACACACACAGACTGTACCTTGGAGCTAAACATGACCACAGTCACATACAGACTGTACCTTGGTGCAAGGAACACATGTCCTGACGATTCAAACGAGCTGGGTAAAAGAGATTGCAGATCTGTAAGAGAAAATTAGTGTTACACTCACTCTAAATCAGAGCAAGGTCAAAGTTCAAGAGGGTTCCAGGACCGTGTACTCACACTGGAGCTGTAGCATCACATCGCTCAGGTCCGCCTGGATATAATACTCATTATAGGGAGGCAGTACCAAGCCCAGACTGCAGGGGTCAGCATCCCCAAACAAAATGTAAAAGACTGAATTAGATAAGAGCAAAACACTGGAAAATACATTCCATCAAATATTATATGACTATATTCTCCAGACAATGATTTTTAACGTTGTGAGTTCTGTTAGCTGTGGTAGTCTTTTGAGATTGAAAACCCATTGACCTGTAATCTGTGCCATTGACAGGTGTCCAAGTATAACCTCGATATGCCTCATCAATGTACCGCTGCAGTGAAAAAGAAAGTGGATTTTACATCCGTTCAGTGCATATTCAGACATCATAAATAGTCAATGAGGAAGGTAAAATAGAGTCACAGAAAGCCCTAATATATCACATATTCACTGGTGACTCAATGACTTGCCTCGTCGATCGATTTGATGAGCGTCTTAACCTGCATTTCACCTGGCCTACCATCAATCATTTGTCGACGAATCTGAGAAGTGAAAGAAAATCCCATCATTAAAATCTCATTGAATGGCCCAGCAGAACAGGGACATTTCCTTTTGATAAACCCTGCAGTATGTGCTTGAAACGACAGTGATTATTATATTTCAGAAGTAGCCACTAATGAAAGATGTCAATGCTGACCTCCTCTTTACTGCTGTCCTCCACCTCAGCATCTAGAAAGTCCAGGGTCACAGGCTCTGGAAGGTCAACAAGCTGAAAAACATTTGGAAATTATATTTATTGCATTTAGCCTAATTTCATAAAATTTTACAATAGTAATTATAGCGGAGACTCACACATTTATTGGATGGTATTATACATTATAACCCGGTACCAGTACTATCTTTGTGACAATGTCCTAAACAGGTAAAAAAAACAGAAATGTAAGAATGCTGTCTTCTTATATCGTTCACCTTTGGCTGCAGGTTGGGGTGCAGGAGGAGGTATCCATTCGGATCAATGGCAAATATGTATCCATTGGCTCCAAGCTGCATGGAGCAAAGGGCAGTAAACCCTATTAGTGGGTGGGGGAACTCGTACAGTGTAGAGTAGTAGTTGGAATGTGTGTGTGTGTGTGTGTGTGTGTGTGTGTGTGTGCGCGCGCGTGTGTGTGCATGTGTGTGTGTGTGTATCCATCAGACTAAATTACTGAAGTTGTTTACTTACATTGTATCGAGGAGTCAGCCTCTTTATCTCATCCAGGTGTACATCAACTCCCATGACGCCCAATATAAGCTGATTCTGCAGGAATATGTTGTGCAATTATAGCAGTTTTGTTGACGAATTAGATTATGAGTAAGTGAAGGATTTCATTAAAACGTGGAACATTACCCCATGCAAAGGCAAATTTAAAGCATAAATATACAATTGAGTATGCATTACCTGTGAGTTTCCGTCCACAGTGAGATTAAATACTGGCATAGTACCGGTTACTACCAACCCCAGACCCTACAAAGACCCAAATGGGAAATAATAAAAGAGCATAAGACAATATACATTTTACTGGGGAAATTATAAAAGGTATTGGTTGACAAGTTATTTTCCAATAAGATTCATTTGAAAATTTGTGAGAGAAATAGAAGTAGATTGTTTATAGGGTTAGGAGATCTCACCAATGCATCCTGATATACATTGGTCCACTGAACCTGCTTGGCAATGCTTCCTGCCAAGACCATGGGGCGGCCCAGCACGTCAAGGTACTCCTAACAACACACACAAAGATCAGGCACAAAAATTAAGCATTCAAATACTCAACAACCCTAAGGTGAAGGAAAAGGTTTTTAAATGGTACAACGGGAATACAATCTCAGAAACCAGAGCCACAGAGAAAGCCAGCGTGTTTGAGGATCAGCTGTGTGAGAAGCACTAGACAAACCCACCTGGGTGTTAATCCTTATGGCACAGATGGAGCGGATCTCAAAATAATAACCTGGCGGGAGAAAGAGAGAAATAAAAAAATCAGGTAAAAAGCGCAAGGGAGAGCGAGGGAGAGAGATCACAAGAAGCAGAGAAAACAACATTAATTATTTCACAAGTGAAATGAATAATGCATATCATACGTAATTACATCCTTGACCTTGTGTGTTGTGACATGATGCTATGAATTCAGAGCATTGCAAAACAAGGATAATCATGTTAATCTAATATCATCAGGTGGAGTTCTTGAACGATTACAAAGGTAACTCACCTTTGTTGGCACAAGCAATCCACTGCAGCGGTGTGATGTCATAGTTATGCTGCCCGACAGAAAAGGTAAACACTCTCACCTTAGGGGAGAAAAACACAACGTTTACATAAGAGCCAGAGCATCAGACAGTAGCAGTAGATAGTTCAGTCTATCTATGGATAAAGAAGTCAGCAAACCGTCTTGTTGGGCCAGTTGTACTGGACAAAGATGTCCTGAGCTCTATCCTCTCCTCCATCGGTAAACAGCATGATTATTTTATTGCAATTGGCTCGAGGGACATTTGTTTTCTGAAGAATAAATTGTAAAAAAGCAGGTCAGCGAGAAAGTTGTCACAGAGAGGTGCCTGCAAGTTGACCTTCCATAGTACAATGTGTCATTTACGTTTAGCAGTTGATTGAAGGCAAAATGAAAGCCAGACTTGTAGTCCGTGGTGCCCTTAGCTTGCATTTGCTGAACAGCCTCTTTGAAGATCTTCTTGTTCCGAACATTGGCCTGAACCAGATGTTTGAAGCAAGGGATTACAGCTTCTGCCTTTTCATTAAACTGAAAAACACAAGGAAGAAGGATTGGGGTCCACATGTAAAAATAAGAATGTGTGTGTGTGTGTGTGTGGTGGGGGGGGGGTGGGGGGGGGTAAGACACACGGGACTTACTCTAGCAACGTTGACGTAATCATCATCAGACAATGTGTCCAGCATCTCCATCACTGACGCCTTGATGAGCTTCAGAGTGAGTCCGCTCACACTGCCACTCCTGAGGGGTGACCAAATAAGTTATCACAGCAAACATGAATAAACATACCAACACAAAGACGAATGTGAACACACATACATTGAAATAAATATCACAGCCTACTTTTATTATTATTATTATTATTATTATTATTATTGTTATTACTCAGTTTTTGGTTTGGCACCTTGAGTATAAAAGGCGTTTGAGACATTTGAATAAGAAAC
>JAVQIZ010107562.1:0-15059 GCA_036023535.2 Galaxias brevipinnis
TTAACAAAAACAATTTCATAATTTTATTCCCCTATTAGTATGAGCTTGTGCATGACAATTGTTTTTATTTAGATGTGATTGGCACCATAGCTACTATACATTGCGGAGTTTATCCAACATATGCATGTAAACGAATAATGCCTTTTTGACATGAATCTGGCGCGATACTTCCTAACGTTCTAAAACTGCACTTGGTGATTTGACAAGCCAAGTACTTTGCGACAACATGCAACGACTTCAGTGGCCTACTTCACACCTCTCCTACTTCTGTCTGCGTTGCGAATTGTAACAACAAACCTGTTTGGAAGGTGACGCTGTAAGCAGGGATTTTACCTAGGAGTGTGCAAGCGGGGTGATTGACAGGCAGGTAGCCCTTACTCCTTGCAAAAGCTCTCCTGATTGGTTGGGGATAGGCGGGTGTCCCTAGATTTTTTTTACGTTTATTACAGGGCCCAGTGCGCTCATATATAGTGCACCTTCTCTGAGTATTTGGGTTAATGAGATCCTCCAGGAGGTATGTAATAAACATAAAAAAACATAATGTTTTTTATTGATTGCTAGAAATTCAATCTTACATACTGCACCTTTAAATGATTCTGTTATTATGACACCTTAAATGATTCTGTTATTAAGACACCTTAAATGATTCTGTTATTATAATACCTTAAATGATTCCATTATTATGACACCTTAAATTATTCAGTTATTATGACACCTTAAATGATTCAGCTTTTATGACATCTTAAACAATTCAGTTATTATAATGCCTAAATGATTCAGTAATTATAATACCTAAATGATTCAATTATTATAATACCTTAAATGATTCAGTTATTATGACACCTTAAATGATATTATGACACCTTAAATGATTCCGTTATTATGACACCTTAAATGATTGCAGTGCAGCACCATACCCAATATTATTGATTTTGAAAATTAGTTGCACCTTTACATCGCAAGGGGAATGAACACGTTTCAGCTTTCAGAGCTTGACAACTGGGGTGTGGAGGACGTTAAAACAAAACAATCTTTTCTACAAATCAACCAAGGTGGGGTCCTTGTGACTCTCCACCAACTGTTGGGCTTGTCTTTTTTAAATCTATGCTGGAAGTCCCCAGTAAACTGTTCATGGAGGCTTCTTTGTGTTCTCCAGTCTCTCTGCCCACCCTCCTCCTCGTGCTCGCCAAGCAGAGGCAGCATCCACTTCAGATTCATTGCCATAAAACTTGCTGGGAAGCTCACATAAAAGAACAGCAAGACGCTGCCTTGCCTCCGTGTCCCTGCGGTGGGATTAATGATTTATGGCTCAGCTTCCCTGTGCTTCTCCTCTGTCTGGGATAGAGGGGATACGAGGGAGCGGAACAGGACTGCTCCTTTCTTCCCCTCGGCCCTGCCATACCGTCCCCACTTAGAGCCCTGAGAGGTCCGCTGCCGTGGCACCGTGTGCAGCACAGCTGTGACCCAGTTCAGAGGCTTCTCACCAGCACTGGAACCAGCCCCCAGGGCCACGCCGCACACACATGACCTGCCGGGGTGACGCCCTGTCATACAGGCTCACAGTAAACTCTGTCTGTATGGTTTGGCAGCTGTGCTAGGAATGCTCTTTAACCTGGCATGTGAACAGTAGTATATTCATACTAGAGTTTCCTCAAGTGCAACTTGTTGAAAACAATCCTGCTTTGAGCCTAACTGAATACCCAGTACAACGGAGCTGAGAATGAGCCTTCAACAGAACATGTGTACTGATTTGATTAGAGTAGAGGAGAGCAGAGTTGAATGTGAGGCATATTAAAGGATCCTCCAAGTCTCAGTGAAGCTACATAATGAGCCATTAAAGCTTAAGCTGGCTATTTCAGAAATGGCATGGATTCCATTTGAAAGCGCCTCACACTGAGTGTTTGAGACATTTCAGTTTGCTACAACGTCAGCTCTCCACACATTCATCGTTCAAAACAGTACAACTGCAATATTCCAAAATGGAACATAAATTCTGCAGTAAAGCCAAAGCTGATAGTTCTTACTGTCCCTTTTGTATCTGTCAGCGGCCTGGGACAAAGACATGACCAAACTGCACACTAGCTAAAACACAAACTTGAAAACGAAACTAAACCCAAGAAAAAAAATACATTGAAATGCAACACAGGTCCACAAAGACACAGGTCACATTTTACTGGAAAACAGGGTGGAGCAGAGCACAGTGGGACAATGTCAGACAAGGAATACAAACTAAAGCAGGGACTTAAGTACCAACACAGGAATACAAACTAAAGTAAGGACTTAAAACACAGGAATTCAAACTAAAGGAGGGACTTAAAACACTGGAATACAAACTAAAGCAGGGACTTAAGTAGGAACACAGGAATACAGGGGAGCAAAGACAAGAGAACACAGGGAGAAACAATAAACACATTAGCACTCAATGATGAAGGAGAGTAGGCTGACAGCTAATCTTACATTAAGGCATGTGTGTGTGTGTGTGTGTGTGTGTGTGTGTGTGTGTGTGTATGCACTCATTGATGAGGGAGAGTAGGCTGACAGCTAATCTTAAATTAAGGTATGTGTGTGTGTGTGTACACTCATTGATGAGGGAGATTAGGCTCTTCCCATAGGATCTGTCCATGGTGCTGAACTCAGGAGGCTGAGGATAGGACCAGCCCCTGACAGCATCATCAGTGCATAAATATCTATTACAGATAAATTAACCAACAATTTTCTTTTGGGAAGCAGAATGACAATTTGGACAAATGATCTCTGACACTCTCTACACACATCATCGCCATACACAGTCCTGTTCTCTAAGACTGATGCTTTCAAAAATCTCTCTACACACACAGCACACACGCACACACACACACACACACGCGCACACGCACACACACACACACACACACACACACACACACATACACACACAGCATCACCATACAGCAGTTAATATGTTCTCTAAGACTGCTGCTTTCAAAACGCTCTCCACACACACGCACGCACGCGCGCACACACACACACACTCACACACACACACACACAGCATCACCATACAGCAGTTAAAATGTTCTCTAGGCCTGCTGTTTTCATAAAGCTCTCTACACACACAGCATCACCATACACAGTTCTGCTGTTTTCAAAAAGCTTGCCACCAGCCCTTTCATGTAGTTTCTTATTGAATTTAAAACTATGTACCAAACTGGGCGATAACTTTTTTACTGAAATGTAATTCTGTAGCACTCTCTAGTTTGCTCATTATCAAAGAAATAACTTAATAGTATCAGTGATAGACACACCATTTTAACCTTTTACAAGGAAACATTGTGGTTGTCTTTATTTTGTCTAGCATAAGTAGCATTTCCAGGATGTCTCTCCACATCAACAGATTCAAGGTACTAAACAGAAACCTTAGTTTGGTTGGTATGAGCAGTCGATATGCTGGGGTTGTTAATCCGTGGTGATTGACTTGTTGTTGTGCCTGTCAGATGCAGAGGACCCCCCCTGTGATTGGCCTTGTCAGAGTGGGATGTCTGCCCTCATTAACAATCATGTCCAATCAGGGCTTTGTGCTTTTCCTACTGTTGCCTGGGGCCCTCTGATTGAATGTTTCCTTCCATCCACTGAGCTCTGCTGGATGGCCCTTTGGATATGACAGTGATTTATAAGCAGCTTATTACAGTTGTCAGTGATTGATAATACTTTCAGATCTCAGCATGATTATATCGAGATTAAAGATGTTCCAGGATTCCTAAATGTCAGAATTAACTAAGAGCAAAACCTGTTTATATGGTCCTTAATCAGACCTCTCCATTGAAATCTGAATAATATCTGACTGTTTACACTAGCAATATTTCTTTGTCAACAGTAATATTCTCTGTGCATGTCTGCAATATTTGCCAGTGGCAGCCTACTCTGAAGTCACTAGCTTTCCCTAATGTCATCTGTTAACAATGTCATCACATGTCCATCATGGGATTAGGATTTATTTTAGGCTGAATGATGTTCCAAAAATAAGTACAAAGGGGAAAACATATGTGAAGGTCTGATGCTGCTTTACTGCCCTGATCAAATGGTCTGAGTGATGGAAGAGGCAGTTACATGGCTATACTGGAGCACAAAAAGACTATGTTTTGAAAATAATATCACCAGTTGTGATTTCCAAAAGTGTTTTTAAAAGATGTTCCCATCTCAAACATGATACTATGAGCCTTCTGTGTTTTCAATCAAAACTACGCCTCAAATCTCTGACCATGTCTAAGGGAAGGAGACCTGATAGAGAGACGTGCACAATCCAAGGAGACCTGATAGAGAGACATGCACAATCCAAGGAGATCTGACGTTGGATCCCCGTCAGGGAAAAAGCAGAGAGGGGAACGAGAAGAGAAGGATCTGCTGTGGAAGCTCATCAAACACTTCCCTGGCCTTCAGTCAGCCTGTCAGGCACGCACATCCTGTTGGAGAAAAGCTGGAAAGTTTCTGAGCCTGAGAACATGTCCCCTGAAAGGAGCTCCAGAGAAAACACTGTTGATGAAGTAGATTGGTGATGGTGCTGTGCGGGCCATACCAGCACAGGTATTATTAGATCAACAGAATGAAGGGGTGTTAGCAGGAGCCCATCCTGTCTGTGGGGAAGGCACTGTTCTGTTTGGCTCTTGCTCTCAAAGGGCCAGAGGGAAGCGATCACATCAGCTGTTATCAAATCATTTGGCACCGTTATTGTTTTCACACGGTAATTTACCATGCCGTTGGCATCGATATGATTTACAAAGGATGCTTAAGATACTAACTTTGACTTCTACACTGATACTTAAATTGCCTTTTCTTGTTCAAAGCACATTAGCAGGTCTTTTAATGGTGGCTTTGGTTGTGATACTACTTTATTGTCTCTCAGGTCATATGTTCTGAGGAAAACAAATATAAGTTTAAGCCCACACATTTCCCCCGAAACTCTTGCACAATACAATATTTGTAATAAGCAGATTGGATTTTACTTTCCCTGGAAGACATCTTAAACAAATTACGATTCAATTTGAAAAACACAATAACACAGAAAAAGGGAATGAAAAAGCAGCAAGGGGCTCCTGGGGCCACCGGCTGTAATGCAGTTTAGACCTTCCCCAGTCTGAGGACTTCTGTGTGTTTGGTACTCTGCGACTTTGAGACTGTGTCCCTACACACCTTCTGTTTCCCCACCGTCCCCAAGGGCCAGTGCCCGCACGTTTACCATGGCATCTTGATAGGGCCTTTTACTGTGCCAACACTTAGCAGGACACATTCTCACTATGCTCACTTATAAACTCGCTCACACACACACACACACACACACACACACACACACACACACACACACATACACACACGCACACAGAAAAGTGCACGGCGCCGCACACACACACACGCACACTATGAAGCACAAAGGGCTGGTCCTCTCTTTAAAGCAATGTCACTGCTAAGCCTTTCAGTGTAATTTTGGAACGGCAGTCTCAGACAGAAATTGGGTCATTTCCCCTGGCAGGAGGGCCGAGAAGGAGGCATGACATGTGGAGAAATGCACATGGTCGCTAACAATTCAGAGTGTCCCATCGACTGCCCCACAGCAGCAACTTCCCGTCTTGGCAACTGGATGCTAGGAGACAATTGCCTTAGGACTGATGGCCTGATACTGAGCCCAGAGCAGTGTTCAAATGATCTGTCACTGTTTTATTTAGCACAGCGCAGATCCAGACGCAGACAGGGCTTAAATAATGCCCTCTGATCAGTGATGGTGAGAGTGGGATACAGTGTTGTAAGAGCACCAACGTGTCTACATTAAGATACAGCTCTTACATATAAAGTAGCAGGTCCACTTTTCACCACGAGACACCATGGCATGACTCATTAAACTTCACACTTTCTCAGATCCATTTTGCTAGCACCTCGGGCCTGGAAAAAAGCTCTGATTAAAACCAAGGCCCCCTAAGACAGAGCTGTTCCAAAGTGAGCCGTCATATCCAACAGCGATGAGGGGCCTTTTCTTTTTAATTCATTCTACAGAAGGTTGACTTGTCAGAGACATGAAGCCAATCTAAGAATAAAACCGAGACAAGAGCGAGCTAGAAAGATCCTCATGAAACTTGTCGAGAATGGAATTGCCTCTGGGTTATTATTGAAGAACAACAGTTCACTGGCGTTTCAGTTATTCAACCTCACTGGGTGTGGTTAAGGCACTGACAGTCATATGTCTTATGCAAATCTCGTTGATCTACTCGTCCATGGCCTTTTAAAACGCTCTAAATGTTTTATTCTGAGTGAAGCGCCTCTGCCTACCCCTCCTTGTTAGTTCATGTAACCTGTACCTACTTAGTGCTTTAGGGTTTCATATTCGTTTTCTGTGTTTTTGCAGACTACCCACTCTGTATGAGAGTTAAAGCCTAAAACGATGCTCTCTGCTGTCTCCAGTTTCAAATACAGTGTGGGCAATGTACCTTTCTGCACAAAGAATATTTTAGTGTAATTTAGCTGTGACCTGGGGACATGCAGTTCTTTACCAGTCACAATGTTTGTCTAAGAAAATACTTCTGTGGTAATAGCTAGCTCCTTGATAAAGCATTTATTTCCCTTTAGTCCCTGTCGACTGACGGCCAGTGATGTAATTCCAAAGCTGTGGCATTTACGTCCAAATGGTAATAGATTCAGAGGGAGCCGTTAGTATGCAGCCACAACCTAACAGATCCTCTCTGGGGAAGATCAAGCTGTGGAAAGGGGAACAGGGATGTTGGTTTGCTGCACTGAATGTTTACTAAATGCCAATCTGAGATTGTCCATGTGTTAAACCTCAGCCACGGCAGCAAAGCCTGAGGAGCTAGCTTGTTTTCCACATTTTTGCTTACCGACTGACCGACTGCTCAAACACCCTCCATGTCCCCAGAGCGACCTGCTAAGGCTACTATTGATTGGCTGGACAGCCTGTGCAAAGAGGACCCAGGCTTGCTGGTGGGTGACAAGCTGCCCAGGCTGGAGGATCTGCTCAGTGGTGTGGCATGGCCACCAACAGGAACTGACAAGTAACCGTAATACCCTGCAGATGCTGTCAGGCCCGGGCAAACAGAAAAAAAAAATTGAACTGTATCCTCTATTCTCAGTGCAGAGTTGGAACCTCAATATTTACCAGAGAATGACGCAGACACTCAGAAAGTAGCTACACACCATTACCCTCCATAACAGATCCATAACAGGGATGGCTGTGTTGTGTTAGTTTCTATGTTGCCTCTAGCAGCTGCTTACCCATAATATCCTATTATTTTGAGGGATAAATAATACAATATATTTTCTAATATGGTATTAGTACCTAAAGTGATATATTGCCAAGGCACAATATTCTGAGCATTTAACAAAGAGTATTCCAAACACCACTACCTGGTAACATTAGAAATATGTTATGTTCATTTCTTACATAAGATTGTACATACTCGATTATTCCATCAGACCACCTGTATCTGTTTCCACAGCCACTTAGTCAATAGTGAGATAAGCCCAACAGTAAAAACATTTCTCTCTTCATTAATTATGTATTTTCTCTGGCTGAAGAGTTGACGTGAAGCGTAACATTGTTGTACAAACGCCTGGACTTATTCATTTCACAGCCCAGTCCAACTGCCAGTTTTCTGTTCAATCATGAATACGTGTTTGTTCTCCACTAAATAACTTTGACACTCAGTCTGTCTGTTCCCATCCTTCCCCAGCCCTCCTGCACTCCTTTGTGTAGGGCACCATTCTTCTTTGCAATCACAGACCCTGTCTTTCTTGAACAAATGTGTATTCCACTACTACTCAGAGGATCCCACTTCCATAGATAAGCAGACAAAGTCTTACCCACTTACATAGGTAGGCAGACAAAGTCTTACCCACTTACATAGGTAAGCAGACAAAGTCTTACCCACTTACATAGGTAAGCAGACAATGTCTTACCCACTTACATAGGTAAGCAGACAATGTCTTACCCACTTACATAGGTAAGCAGACAATGTCTTACCCACTTACATAGGTGAGCAGACAAAGTCTTACCCACTTACATAGGTAAGCAGACAATGTCTTGTTTTCAAGAACCTTGATGCACATATGGTCTCTTTACATCGCCTAGATATGGTCCAAATTATTTATGCCCCTATAGTCTCATCTATAGTTAATGTAACAACACCATTCATCTTAGGTTGTTGTAGTCCCAAACCAGCCATTAGGTTAGGATATTAGATTGATTTAATCCTGTACCATACAATATTTAGCTGCCTGTGGATTCTAGTCTGGAGTCTGCAGTACAAATGTCACATAGGGACACCAAGTCACTATAGTTTAAGCCGTAATTTAAGTGTGTAATACATGTTTCAGAGTCACTAACGTGAAAGTCATAATATAAGCATGTAATACATGTTTCAGAGAACCTTGTGTGCCTGCCCCCTGAGCCAGCGACGGCAGAGGTGTTTTAAAGAGATAAGAGTTTCACAAAGTTACAGCTAACAGCAGTACTCCAAACAAACTGGCACCCGTTTCATCCTGAGAGCACACCAGCTCCACAGACTGACTGCTGGCTTTACAGCTTTACTGCGGCTGATAAAGAATGAGAGAGAGAGAGAGAGACAGAGAGAGACAGAGAGAGAGAGAGAGAGAGGGTGGTGGGGGGCTCCACATGGCGTGTTCCAGGCTATTACTCCCCCACTCTCCTTGAATGTCCGTCTGTATCTTCTCCATTCATTAATTCACCACCTTTCCTTCCTTTTAATTTCACCTTCACCTTCTCTTCTGTTGCCCGTCCCTCCCCGAGGGGTTCTCTACATGCAGGGATCTTGCACTGTGGATAATGCTATGTTATATAGCATATATATATATATATATATATATTATATTATATTATAGTATATTCCTCAGTTATCCTGCTTCTTTCCAGAGTGTGGATTCTGATACAAGTAAGCCACACTGAGCATTGGATGCTTCAAATGATAAACTTCATTGGCTAATTTCACTATAGCAAGTCTGTTGTATTACTAAATGTGTAACTAAGTCTGTCCTCAGATTTGAAGATGATATCTTCTCATGAATTCAAGGGTGGAAAAGTCCAAAGTGTTTCTATCTAGAAAACTCAATTTAAATTACCTTACTGTCTTGAATATTTTGACCAATCCATGTATTGATGGTACATCTGCCATATAACTCAAACACCCTCATAGTATTGTTTTGCCTCAGTGGAACACATGAAGACTGGGCCAACCCGAAAGGCAAAAGGACAGTATTTAAAGTGGCCCCAGAGTCTCTGAACAGAGCAGTATTCCCCTCAGCATGAGAACTGGGGCAGACATCTATTTGGTGTTCTGAGCTATGCCAAATCAAGACCCAGATAAAATCCCTGATTGATAGAGAAAAATATAGACCATCTAGAGACAGAGAGAATGTGGGACAAATCCAGAATACCAATCAATGTGAGGGTACACAGGACGTCATTGAAAAGCATCTTGATTCATACTATGGTGTTTAATGTTGAATAGATGCCGTGATCTGTGTCTCCATCATGATGTTGGAAAGTGGACCACTTGAGCGGCGTTCATTCTTTCTTTCTTCCTGAGGAATTATGGTCTCATTATTCTTCAGCCAGTGTCGGCCTAGTCGTTACCTGTCAGTGCTTTCTGCTGAGGTCAGCGTTCTGCACTCTGGCCTGTTTAACACTAATGCAACGTCCCCTTTTCTTTTCGGTGCAGCATGCCGGCTGATGGGCCGTTTTGACAGACAAAGAGATGGGGGGCCAATCTGCACATGCTGTCAGCCACAGCAGCCATTGTAGGAAGGCATTTATCAAAAGTACTGTACCTTTTCATTTGTACTTGTCAGATTAGCTTTCAAAAAGTGCTAAGGCTTCGGTGACTTGACTTTAGTCCAACTTTTTTATTGCACAATTTAACATAACCTAAATTCATCTTAAGAACTCTATAATATAAGTTTAACTTCCATGTCATTGATAATAAGGAACTAATGTTTTTTCTTTATTTTATAGGAATTACTTAACTTGTATTCAATGGCATTTATCTGGGTCAGTCAGAGGGTTAAACAAGTGTTTTTTTTTTATCATAAGGCCACTGCAGAAAATCTTTTGGAATGGGTTTGCTGGATTTACCCACCAACGTCCAAATGCTCATCCATACTCCACTCCCTGCTCATCCATACTCCACTCCCAACCCCAAACCCCCACCCCAACAGACACACAAACTGCATGAGAGCTAAGCACGGACAGCATAGCGTGGATTTTACATCACCAATGCCGTTCTCTGACAGCTCATTTTTAATGCAGTTGTAGAAAGCTTCAGAATACTGAATGTAGTCCACGGGCTTGGGCTTGACCAACCCACGCATGCTATCAGATGCTGAGTTAACTGGGATACCTGTGTTGGTGACGCACATCCTGTGCTTGGGATGGTGGCTGGTGGGGGTGAGAGGCTGAGGGAGGCGGGTCGGAGCGGCACGGAGAAAGGTCTCCCTAGTGTTGCTACGGCACTTTGATTCAGTGGCAGTGCCGAGACACCAAATGGCCGGACATCGTTTCTCTGCTGGTAAGTGCTGTGCTCGAGTTGCTTTACTGTTTTTCATACTCTGAAAAAGTGTGATTATTATTAGTTTAATTGTGTGAAATTATGTTCAATCACGATGCTACAGTTGCATAAAATATGCTTATTTTTTAACGAGGTTAACTTAGACACACAGAACTTTTTCTGGGATATTGAATGGAATTGGCTTGTATATACCTTCCAATTTAAGCGCAGATCTGTCCATGGTGCTGAAATGTGTTTGCATGGTTACGGGGATATCTTCAATGAACTACGAATCGTCTTTGAATTTTCAAAGCATGCTATAAGCCTTAATTTGCCTAAGAATTATGTAGAACATGCGTACTTTTATTAATTAAATCAATCTCTATCCCTGCAGGACACATAATAATTAATCTGCGTAAGGACCAAAACTTTTTGCCGGCGGGGTTGTTGATCACGAGGCTAAGATTCAATCGAAACACTTCAACCACATACGACCACCGATAACCACAAACTAAACTTCTTGCACAATGTGTGGCACATTCTTTCTCTTGCCATTTATTGATCCAGGAGATCTCTCGACCTGAGTATGAGACCGTTGGAAAAGACGTCTGTAATTGAACTTTTGTGCACATATGCACGATTCGGCGAGAATCGCTACTCCGTAGGAAGTCGAACAGCCTACCGTAGTAAACAAATCGGAAGAAAAAGCAAATAGTAGACGATTACAAACAAGACGAGTTACCTCAAACCATGGGGATAAAACACCTTCTGCTCCTTTTAATTTACTTGGACCATCTGAATGTTCTGTGCGCTAGTGCGACCAAGAAGAACAAAACCGCCCCAAAGCGGAAGGCGAAGGAAGTCAACAGCACTGCGCTGCCCATCACCGCCGTTCCACGGAAGACTCAAGTACCGGCACCTTCTATCAGTAACCATGACACGTGCCTTGGCTACTACGATGTTAGCGGACAGTATGACAAAGAGTTTGCGTGCAATAACACTGACCATCGATTCTGCTGTGGAAGTTGTTTCCTACGCTTTTGCTGTGCAGATAAAGGAAAACGTTTAGAGCAAAAGTCCTGCACGAATTATAACACACCAGACTGGATCAAAACTCAGCCTCCCTCTCCGGCGCCAACAGGCGACACTTACGATCCTGCACTGGATCAGACTAACACAACCGTCTACATCACTTGTGGTGTGATAGCTTTTATCATCTTCCTGGGAATCTCTGCCAAAGTTGCTTATGATAAAGCAACTAAAACCCCTCAGGAAATGAATGTCCATAGGTAAGTCAAGTTCAAAGTATAAAAATAACATTTTAAAAGCAACAATGGAGGATTTTGTGTTTGTGAGGAGATAGAGATAAAGAGAGTGTGTGTTTGTGTCGATTGCGTTAGTTTTGTGTAGGAGTCTAAGAAAGGGAGAAAAATAAAGAGAAAGAGAGTGGGAGGAGAGTTCACTTCTCAAATTGAAACAAAAAAGTATATGCAAGCCATACCTTTAAATGCATGGACACACTTCTGATATCTGATGTCTTCTGTTAGCTAATATGCAGAAGTGCTCACAGATTTTCAATCAGGCTTTTCACAACTGTTAAACAAATACAACTTGTATTCAATTGAATTTGCATCTAATAGATTATCAACTAAGAAACCGTCTACGAGATACAAGTTCCAATTTCCTTTACTGCTTAATATTAAGTGTTATTGCTAGCCAAAGAACATACAGCACAAGCCTTCTCTAGAAAAGCACAAGATTCCATCCAATCATTAAACTCATGGAGTTATGCAGATTACGCCAACAGTGATCTTTTCCATCATACTCCAGCTGGGTTAAAGCGCCAGGCATTATGGACCCCTATCCAAAGAGACAGATTTGGGGAAACAGCATGTGGTTAACAAATCATTGCTGTTTTCTAAGGATGCTATGATTTGGACTATATGCCAGAACACAGTATGTCAGACTCCTCGTTCAGGCCTGGGAGCTTGATTAAAGCCCATATGAAGCTAATTGTGCGCTATTAGACCTGAGCCCTGTTGCCTGCTGGTTATAGAATGCCATGGAGGAGCGCTCTGTGGTTAGCTTGATTGGCCAGAAGTCACACTGCGTTCTGAATGCCTAACTCGATGGCTGTGTCGGTCGAGTCATTTGAAGCTATTGCCCTGTCTGAGCCGTTGTGTTTTCATGCAGTGATTCGTGATATGGTGGTTACTGTGGAAGCGTAGTAGATGGAGACTTTTCAGGCGTGGCACACTTGTATGTTTGTACCATACAAGGCAACACAATTATATTTTCACCAGGAGACCATAGACAGATGTGATGCAGCTGGTTGTCCATCTCTGCTTTGAGTAGCCGAGACACGGGGATGTGGTTATGGCCTCCTTATACTCTCTCCTATCCTTGCCATGGGGCACGCTCTCAAGTGGAGCTGCTTAATGCCTCCACTTCAATAGGGGAGCGGTGGCCAGGGGACTTCAAGCAGAGTGAGAATGAGTCTTGCCTTAGTGGATGCTCAATGGGTTTCCTCCCTGATTTGTTTAGTTGCACCAATCATTTGGCACAGTGCTGTCATGAAGATGTCTGCCTGAACACACTTCAGGGGGCTGGTTTGAGACGTGCATGCTGACAGCCGTGTCCTGAAAGCAGCAGTTGAACATGGGATCTGAGACTTGGAAAATAAATTGCTCCTTAAAAAGTAGAGCTTTGGCATTTTTTCCAAAATGGCCGAGAGGTTAGCCTTTCATCATGAAACCTGGAATGTGCACAGAATGCAGTAACCTTGGCAGACATGTTGTGGCATGTTCCTCTGTGACCTTGAGCCAGACTCATTGAAAGCGGAGAGAAAGCCAGAAGCCTCTGATTTGAGTGGTCTGTATTGATCACCTTGTTGAAAGCCAGCCAAAACAGGAAACATGAAAACATGTATGCCAAAGAAAAGGATGCCATTGCGAAGATACTAGCAAGAATAGCATTGGAATAATATGCATTTCAATAAATGCGTTTAAATGACAGCCTTTGTAATATTGAGGGGATATGCGTCTCCACACCAGCAGACTGAACGCTCTGTCTCTGAATCAGGGAGAATCTCAGGGAGAAACCCTTCATGTGAATGTTCTATTCACACATCATAAAGATTAACTTTATCCACATTGAGAAGTAAAGTTTAAGTTCAATGTCATGATGTGTATGCTAGTACACTACAATACAATGTGCAGGATGGGTTGGAAGGATAAATCCTCCAGGACGATGTCCATGCTGGTACATGAAGACGTAGTTCTAACTTATGCTTTTATCAAACAACGTAATGTTAAATGGCTCCACTATTCATTTAGTAGAACTGGCAGTACTTTGCTGCAGTCACCAACTAGGGCAATGTAAAATCAGGTCGCCTCTGACTGTGAAAAGAAGATGGCTAAAGTGTTCTCATCCTGGAAGGGAAATTCTATTAATATAAATCTCCCAAAGTCACAAAGTTATGGAAAAGTGAACTCTCTACAGATGCTTTAAGTTGACATTGACACAGTTAAGTTGGCCTTTTAGGTACTTACAGACAGAAAGATTGAGGCTGTTTTCGCCCAGATGGTGTTGACGTTCTGAAATCTGTGCCTTCTGCACCCCAAAACTGATACTTCCTGGAGCTCTTTGATTCAAATTTAACTGACAAACATTCTCAAAGGCATTCTAGGGATGATACAAAAACCATCTGTTGATTAAAACCAGGGGAAAATCTTTTGACATGATTGGTACTTTGTGTGTTTTAGAGCCCTGGCGGACATCTTGAAACAACAAGGACCCATTCCAATGTCTAAGTACGACCATGAAAACATTGCGGCCATCGATGATTCACCTAAAGAAAACACCCCTGTCAGAACCTCCAAGAACCATTATACCCCAGTGCACACCAAGGCACCTAACCATGGTAAGTACTGACCCTGCATCCCAAAACGCCAGTGATTTAAGTAAAGAATGTGAAGAGAGAAGGCGGTTGTTCTCCCTAATAAGCACTGCTGAATCCTTGGTTTACGTAAACCCATGACAGCATGTTAACTGTGTGACGTAAACAGCCGCCCCACTTGGTCATTAAAATGTTTCCATTTATCTTATTTTGAACGGATATTACAAAGAGCGATTTCCAGCAATGCCTTTTTTACTAACACACGCACTAAAATACAAGACATGTGGGGACTGTTATCTTGAGACGTTTTCATAGTCCCGTCTTCCTGTTGCCGCCATCCCATAATCCTACTGGGCATGGTCTAGTAAACGGACGTGCATATGAACATATGCTGCGGGAGACGCAGCCCTTTGTCCGGAGATAATTCCGTCTTGCGTCGCTTTTCCTTCTACTTTTATTCCGTCTCCAGATCCCTGCTCCAGGGATCAGCGCGTTCGCTAAGTGCCCTACTATGGTGTCCCAGATTCTACTGCCTCATGTTTCACTCTGGTGTCAAAGTAGCCGGGGGGGGGGGGGGGGGGGGGGGGGGGGGGGGGGGGGGGGGGGGGGGGGGGGGGGGGGGG
>JAVQIZ010107655.1:0-10170 GCA_036023535.2 Galaxias brevipinnis
ACACACACACACACACACACACACACACACACACACACACACACACACACACACACACACACACACACACACACACACACACACACACGTTCATTGTGCACTCACACAATCGCAAACACACCAACATAATCACAAAGGCATAGGTTAAAGTCGAGGATGTTTAGAGCCGTGACAGGAATACCACACTTACTTTCCTGTGAGAGAGTCCCTGAGCTTGTTCTTGGGTAAAGAACCAACAGCAATGACAAAAGAGCACAGAGAGAAAGAAGAGATCTGTGTTTAAAGCAGCCTTAGAATCACATGTGTGAATCTACACTAGGGTGTAGACAGTGTTGAGGGCATCATCTCAGAGATAAAGCAAAGCCAATAGTGTTATCTATAGTGGGATAGGTCCAAATCAGTTGCTTATTCTTTGGTGCCAGTACTAAGGGAAGGATCTAAAGAAAAGTATAGAACTGTCCCATTTTTATTGATTTTCATAGACAGTATTGACAATATTTCAAATGATCAAATATAAGCATCTCTCTCACATAATTTCATAATTACTTTCTCTGACCACAACAAAGTCGATTAACACTGGTTGTGCCAGGGTTCAGACTAAAGAAATTGTGTTATGTAATCTATTGATTTGAGGCATATTAGTCTCATCAAATTAGTGATCTGTTCTATATGTAACTACAATGTAATGAAATATGAACATATTGCAGCCAAAACAAAAATGTTATATTTGAACAAACATGCACACTATGCAATGATATGCCAGCTGGAATAATGAAGAGGAAGCAAAGCTTGCAAAGCAAAGTTTAAATCACCCCACTATCAAAAAAAGTATTTTAGGGCCTACCTATCAGAATTCCCTTTGTCAAGTGCAAACTAAACTAATAATGACCTAAAACAAGGTATATAATAGGCTTATAGGTGGGACTTCTCTTTTCAACATTTCCAAACAGACACAGCAACCTTTTACAGTATGCAATATCACTAAAGTACAACACATTTTTTCCTCATCCCCACAGAACAAATAGAGCAAAAATACAAATGCATAAAACACAGCAGCTAACTTTTTCACAAGAGCATTCTCATTGATTCCTCTTCACTTTACATCACAATACAGACAATTTCTAAAAGTTTGAAGACTACCTCCAGTACTACATCTTTATGACCCCACTTAATAGGATAATCAAGTGCATTTAGCTAACCGCGTGCTTTAGCAACCTATGGGCTTGCAAACTATAGCAACAACTAACTGCACACACATGAACACAGATTCACAAAAAGATTTATCATAATCAAGGCAGGAGCATTCAATGATAAAGGTTTTGCTGCAAATAAAGTAGGTACTTAAAATGTTCTGACACCAGTGGTTGGTTTCTGCCTTGTGACAAAGACACACTGAAACTAAAAGACTTCAAAGAATCCACAGGAAGAAAATAAATCGATATCGTAAGCATTGTTTGTCATAGGTCAAGCAGAGACTATTGCACTTTGAAGCAAAGCAAAATGCTATTGAAAGCAATGTAAAGAAAATATATTGTGACACTAGATTATTCGCACATCCTAAGAGATCACAGAAAAAGGCAAATTATGTAGTCTACGAAGTGACATTTATGTCTCTTAAGAAGGCCCTACCAGTCTCACCTCCGAATAAGTCCAATTCTCGCAGGCTCTCCACACTTAGTTTCTCTGAAACCCAGCGCTGACAGGGGACCAAGAAATATACATGTAATATTAATATAATATAACAATATAGTATATTGTATTGAACATACCAAGATAGTCGTACATCGAAAAGATCGTGTATGAGTTACTAACAATAACTCATCTAACCTATCACGATCCATTCAGGGCTGGAATAATGAATGTATGTGCGCATTTCACTTACCAGAAAAGACATTGATCCTGTTGATTGGGAAGCCCTATAATGCAATACAAAGTATCAACTGAAAATCTACACAAACCAGACAGAATTGATCAAATGGTCTAATCCTCGAACCTAACACAGACAATAAAGGTAAATAATACTATAATCAGGCATGGAATTGGACAAGCCCAGACTGCATACAATCATACTAGCCCATCACAGCAGCGAACGACCGTTTTATGTGTGGCTAAAGTTAAGTATGAACCAAGTGTAGCGCTTTTAAATAAGCCACGCAATGTACACGTTAACATTATCTTTATTATAATTTTTCTAACGCTTTAGCTTAGTTAACCATTTTAACACAAGGTCGATGGTTTGGTTAAACTTTCTTTTCTAGGTTTTGAAATTTTATTTTTAGCCGTTACGTTGGCTAACGTTAGCTTACGTTCATTTAATTAATATCTCACTGCACTGCAACTGGGCATGATGCTAACTTAGTTTGACGGAATGAATCATTGGCTAATGCTTTGCATCAAACCAGCAAAACGTTCCCCCAGAAACGTACCTTTTTTTTTTTTACAGCAGCATATTATAATTTGAATAACAAATTAACGTACCCTGTTCAGTTGGGTGTTTGACAAGTCTCTGCGATGTTGTTTGGTGCGCATAACCTACGTTATACACCTAACTGGCGCGTGTCGATGACGCAAAACACCATTCGTGTCGAACCATTAAAATAGACCTTTCATCGTAATCGGAAAACAGGTCAATAATACATCTTAATACCTATAACTACACCATTTGTCGTTTAAAGTTAACGTATATACTCTATATTACTTTGTTTCTCAGAGAGTCCAGTGGCACTATCTTTAATTTAGCGTCAGTCGAAGTGTTGACGCACACCCACCTCGCCGCTGCTGCGGCCTTCAATGATGGCAGTTAGCGTCTTTATAATGCTTGCTTTGGCTAACTATTTAGCATTAAGCTAAGTACAGTAGGTTAACTAGACATATTTTATATTCAGTCAGTAAAACAACTAAACTTTAGTCATGTTCTCCTGAGATTATCGTAAGCTACCAAATATTGCATTCCTACTTTGCTAACCTAGTAAATTAACGTGTTTTGTACGACTCGAGACGAGTTAACGAGCCCGTTAGCAATATGTGGTTAGCAAAATATTTTGATCAGTAAATTGATTATTAGCTAATTTATTGACGTTAAATAATAAATCATGCACATGGTTCTGTTTCTCTAGATTGTGCAGTAATGAACTGGAACAAAGGCGGCCCAAGTGGGAAAAGAGGATTTGGGTTTGGTGGATTCTCCCTGGGAGGTGGTGGTGGTGGTGGTGGTGGAAAAAAGGAAGAATCTCGACCACCTCAGAGATCTCATACAACTTTTGAAGCCACAGGATCGAGGGGAGGATATGGAAAAAACCAACAGCTACCTGCATTCTACAAAATAGGGACCAAAAGAGCCAATTTCGATGAAGAGAATGCGTAGGTCTTCAATTAATGTCCATGATTTCTGCATTTTACAATAGTGTGTTTTACAGTAATTAACCTTATCAGTCAGCTCACATTTTCTATCGTTCCTTGCACTACTATCATGCTGACCATGATCAATGTCAAGACAAAAACATTTTATTCTCATTCGACATTCAGTTATTTTGAAGATGATGAAGAGGAGTCCAGCAGCAATGTTGATTTGCCATATATCCCAGCTGAGAACTCACCCACACGACAACAGTTCAAGTCTGGTGGGGGCTCGGACAGTGAGGATGACCCACTTGATGCCTTTATGGCAGAGGTTGAGGTGAGCGTGTGATGCTTTCTTGAAAGTAATTTCAGTAAACAGAAAGTCTATTATAGATAAATCGTAGGGAAGAATTTTGAAATGCTTCTCTTGATTAGAAAAGGCTGTATTTTCACTTTTTATTATTACCAAACACTTCTGTTCATGATCATTATTTTTCTGTTATAGAGCCAAGCAGCCAAGGACATGAGGAAACTGGAGGAAAAGGAAAAAGAGAAAAAATTGGACAAGTAAGGCAAATGTTCAGATATTTGTTTAATTTAATGTACAGTCCAACCATTTTCCTTTGGTAGATGTTCGTACATAAATTCTAACCTAAAAGGTTTGCCACAAAACACATAATCTGGCCAAATTATGCATCCTCTACATCCTTTAAAAGATGAATGAAGTTTGAATGATTGGCTTGTGATTCAAAACTTCTAAACTTGTTAAGTTCACAAAAAAATGTTACGGTAGGTAACGAATGTTTTGTTATGTTATTACTGAGGGATTATTGTGGGGCATTCTGGGTGTATGAACGAGCCGCAGGGAAGTTTTTTTTCTCCGCTTGTCTTTACAGGGGTATTCGTGATGACATTGAAGAGGAAGATGAACAAGTGAGTGATCCATCCAAAGTTCCTTTCTAAATGCATCACTGATAGGAGACATCTCTGGATCAGACTCTCATCCACCTTCATGTCTATATTCAAATGTTGGCCAACAGTGTCTGCCTCTCCCTTGCTCTTGTCTTTCTCAGTATGCTAACAAATGAAATTACAGGTTGTTTTCTTTGCTCCATTGTCCTGAAATTTTCTAAGCACACAGGGAGGTTTTATTTTCAGAGACTGCTAATTTCATTTAGAAGTGTATATCAGTTGGTAAATAAAGCATGTAAAGTAGTAAACTCTTTTATACCTCTGTCACTATCAATTTACCTTGGATTCACTGTAAAGCTCAGTGTCTCCTCAGGTTCTATGAGTTGAACATACCTACTGGTCTAACTGTGCATGCAATGTTGATACAGTAAACTGGTTTAGTGGATCACATGCGATTTTTCACTCTCTGCAGGAAGCCTACTTCCGCTACATGGCTGAGAATCCCACAGCTGGGCTGACGGCTGAGGAAGAGGACGAGAATATAGACTATGACAGTGATGGAAATCCCATCGCCCCTACCACAAAGAAGATTATCTTGCCTCTACCCCCAATAGACCACTCTGAGGTAAGGCCTGCTTGATGGGGTCAGTTTCTCTTTGAAAATATTTGTATTATAGTTGTGTGATGTTAAGCTGTTTTGCTTTTTGTTTCCTCTCTGCTTAGATTGACTACCCACCCTTTGTGAAGAACTTTTACAATGAGCATGAGGAGCTCAACACCCTGACGGCAATTGAAGTGATTGAGCTAAGGCAGAAACTAAACCTACGGGCGAGTCACTGACACCCAGACATAATCCAAACATATTTCAAGTAAATCACTAAAAATCGTAAACGTTTGACCAACTCTCTTTTTTCAATATTCACAGGTTTCTGGTGCAGCCCCTCCCAAACCCTCAACTAGTTTTGCTCACTTTGGATTTGATGAGCAGCTAATGCACCAGATCCGCAAGTCAGAGTACACCCAACCCACTCCTATTCAGTGCCAGGTACATAATGTTAGACATGGTTGCAAATGCAAATTTTCCTAACAAACCAATTTCACAGCCTTTAACCTTTTTATCCCTCATGTGGGATGCAGGGTGTGCCCATCGCCTTGGGTGGACGTGACATGATAGGCATTGCTAAGACCGGAAGTGGAAAAACAGCAGCTTTTATTTGGCCCATGTTAGTGCATATCATGGACCAGAAAGAGCTAGAGGCTGGTGAGGGGCCCATCGCAGTAATCGTCTGTCCCACGAGGGAGCTGTGTCAGCAGGTGATGGGCTTTCAGCTGCTTAAGAGGAATAGAAATGTCAAATCAAAAGCTTTGGTATTTTTCTGCATTGAAATCTGTTGTTGACCAAGAGGTGATTGTTGTTCACCATTCTTAGATCCATGCAGAGTGTAAACGTTTTGGGAAAGCCTACTCTCTGCGCTCTGTGGCAGTGTATGGAGGAGGCAGCATGTGGGAGCAGGCCAAGGCTCTTCAGGAGGGAGCAGAGATAGTAGTCTGCACTCCTGTAAGTTCTGGTTGTACCCACAGTTCATACAAAGTAAATCTTTTCACAAGATGGCTTTACTTCAGTGTGTTTTCCCAAACAGGGCCGTCTGATTGATCATGTGAAAAAGAAGGCCACGTCTCTGCAGAGAGTGACTTACCTGGTGTTTGACGAGGCCGATCGCATGTTTGACATGGGCTTTGGTAGGTTGGCAATACACTGCAGTTGCATGACCACCCTTAAAGATAAATGTTTGGGGAATTGACAAAGCACATGGTGGACCTATCAGAGATACATTTATTAATAAAATTTTGCATTTAATTACTCACAAACAGACAGCAATTAAGAATACGTGTAGTTTTGTATTATACTTCTACTATATATTTTAGATATCTATATTTCTCTTTTTACAGAATACCAAGTGAGATCCCTTGCGAGCCATGTCCGTCCTGATAGACAGAGTGGGTGACTACCATCTATCGGCAAAATGTCTGTCAGTGGGTCATTTTCTGGACGTTGAATCTAACTGTCACTCATGTGTCTCCAGCCCTTCTGTTTAGTGCCACCTTCCGTAAGAAGATTGAGAGGCTTGCTAGAGACATCCTGGTGGATCCCATTCGCGTGGTGCAGGGAGATATTGGAGAGGTAGTCTTCCTTTGTCAGCTCAAGATTGTGTAGACCTCACTTTTAATCCAGAACAATGAACCATGTTATTCAACGCCCCGTGCCCCATTAACCTCTGTCCCCAGGCCAATGAGGACGTGACTCAGCTGGTGGAGGTGCTTCCCAGCGGGGTGGAGAAGTGGGGCTGGCTGACGCGTCGCCTGGTGGAATTTACCTCTGCTGGCTCAGTGCTCATTTTCGTGACCAAGAAGGCAAACAGTGACGAGCTGGCCAGCAACCTGATCCAAGAGGGCCATAGCTTGGGCCTCCTGCACGGAGACATGGACCAGAGCGAGAGGAACAAGGTCATTGCTGACTTCAAGAAGAAGAATCTGCCTATTCTGGTCGCCACTGATGTAGCAGGTAAGAGGTGGCGAACTGAATATGGAACCTTCAGTGGAAGAGATCTAGCATAATGTCACAATATGCACATTCAACTGAATAGGGATAAATTGATTGCATTAATTGTTGCCATTGGTCTGGAGCACACAGCATTTATTTAACCTGAGTTTGTGTTCTGTTGTGTTTCAAGCTCGTGGTTTGGATATTCCATCGATTCGCACAGTTGTAAATTATGATGTGGCCCGGGACATCGACACCCACACCCACAGAATCGGTCGTACTGGTCGTGCTGGAGAAAAGGGTGTGGCTTACACCCTACTTACCAGCAAAGACACAACATTTGCTGGTGACCTTGTACGCAACCTTGAGGGCGCCAATCAAAGTGTTTCCAAGGAGCTAATGGATTTGGCCATGCAGGTGAAGTATAGACACTTGTTTATGTTCATAACTGCAAGGTTATAATGGTTATTTCTACTTAAACTTTATTATTTGTTATCAGAATCCCTGGTTCAGGAAATCCCGCTTCAAGGGCGGCAAAGGGAAGAAGATGAATATAGGAGGAGGTGGTTTGGGCTACAGAGAAAGGCCTGGCCTGGGTTCTGACACTTCTGTGAGTTAAAAAAATTACTTTCTGGTGATTGAATAGATTAATTGTTCCAGACATCTGAATTGTAACTTGGGATGTTGATTTTCGTAGGAGCGCAGTGGTGGATCTTCGTCCAGTAGCTACGAAGGCTTCTCCAAGCCAACCACTGGGGCCATGGGAGATCGCATGTCAGCCATGAAACAAGCCTTCCAGGTACACTTTATAGTGCTTTGAGATTGTTTTTACAATGAAAAGCGGTTTACAAATGAAATGTATTATTATTATTACACCACCTGTACAATGTCATAAAATGATTTATGGTATTTAGATTATTACGCTCTGCCTCTACATGTCGTTTTTCCACAGTCACAATATAAGAACCACTTTGTTGCCGCGTCCGGCATCTCCCCCAAGCTCTCCACGAAGTCCAACAGCTCCTCAGGCTGGACCAGCGCTGGCAGTCTAAGCTCTGTGCCCACTGAGACGCCAGAGGGCCTCAACAGATCCAGGCTTTCTGCTTCAGCCATGGTCCCTCCACCAGTGCTAAGCATGGGAACTAAGATGGCTGGTTTTACCAGTGCTGGCTCCTTGAATTCTGTACCAGACAGCCAGGCCAGTGTTCATCAGGGCTTCCCGCACCCGGCCCAGCCTTCAACTAGGGACGCCACCTTGGAAAGATATGGGGAGGACAGAAGTCGCCATGGAGACAGTCATTACCGCCACGGAGACAGGAACGAACGGCAGAGTGGTGGGGCAGAGCGGGACCGTCACGGAGACCGGGACCGCCACTCAGACCGCGATAGACACGGAGACAAAGATCGCTATGGCAGCAGCGGCCGCCACAGTGACAGTCGAAATGGGGATGAAAGCAGAAGGGACAGAGACAAAGATGATATGAGGAGTGACAGGGAGAGTGGCGAAAGGGCAGGCAGTGAGGGCAGAGCAGACCGAGGAGAGGACAGCTTCGCTGTTCCTGACCCGCCTAAACGTAAGAAGAGCAGGTGGGATAACTAATAGACCAACTAAATGCTGTAAGATCTGAACTTAACCACCATCATTGAGTCTGCCTGGTCAGTAGGCAGAGGTCAGGTTATATCAGAATGCAGAAACAAGCACAGGAGTTAAGGGGCTATTACCCATGTCAGATGTTCAGCTGACGAGGAAAGGAATGAAACTGTTAGGCATTCATGGTAGCCCAGTTGAGTTTTGAATAGTGGTCTGCTGATAGACTCGTGCATGCAGCTCTAGAATGGTACTGTACTAAAATATACAGACTGGTGGAACCAAGCAAATGATAATATTACTGTATCAAGTCTTTTCGAACAGAGCAATAGAGCTGTTATGTGTAAGTGATGTTGCTTTTAGAAATCACTCAAACATTGATGTATTGGTCGCTGTTTTGTCTTATCTCACTGAACTTATACAGGAATTTCTGGTTTCAAGATTGTCCCTTGTCCCTAAATTACCATTGTTTAAGTGTATATTATCTGTAGACAAAAAAAATGCAATTCAAATAAGGTGTGTTTGTCATGGAGAAAAAAATATACATTTGTCTTTTATTTAATTGTAGTGAAGTGCCTTTCAATGGCATTGAGCATTTTTTATGCTTTTGAATTCATAGTTATATTTGTGTGGGACAGTGGAAGAGGATTCCATTAAAAAAGGTGTTGTCTTTATTTCTTTGTTCTGTCATTTATTTGTGTATTGACTGAGATGTAAATTAATTTAACCAACATATCTTTTACTGCAGTTGCCTAGTACAAAAACCCAAGGCAGTCCTCTGCTTCAAATGGTCCAAACTATGTGTTGATGTTTGAAAAGAAAACTGTTAAGATGAGGAAGCTCAACTATTGCCCATGCATAATGCATTTAAATAACCAACTGAATCTTGTGTGAAAAACAATTTACTGCTTTCAACATGTGTGAACCTAATAACAAATTTTGTACAGTAACATGTTATTTTTAGAGCTATGTGTGTTCGGTATCTTATCCTGTGTAATAAAATCTTGTGTTTTGTTATTATGTCTGTTGTGTGTAAAAAAAAATTGCACAGCGTTTTCAAGTAAATCCAATTATGTGGCGTGAATTGAACGGGGTCAAGTATGTACGTGCAACCCTCCACTAGATGGCAGTTGTTTGCCATTCTCAAGAGTGAACCCCACCCCCTTCTCTTATGCACAACAAAAATAATGTACCATCCCCCATTCACAGACCCATAACGCTGCCCTTCCAGTTTTAGGGAGTATTGTAACATCTGTTTTCAATAACTATGGGTCACCCCTTGACAAGCGTACATGAAAACCTGAAGGGGATTCAAGTATATAATACATTTTCTGGCACCCTGTTTCCCAAAGTCAACGTACTCTGTTAGATAATACGATTTGAACATCTTAATATTCAGTAATGGAATTGTTTATTTTATTAGCAACTAATGCACCTATCAAACAGGCTTGTGCTGTGAATGTGTGTTGTGAAAAGTTCTAGAGGATCTCTCTATTTCTCTCTCTCCGAGTAAGGAAATTATTTAGGATACAAAAACTAAAGGATTTGTGTATGTGATATAAATCACACAAAATGTAAAAAGACAATAGTGTAATTCACTACTCAACATACAATATTTTGGACCAACTTTGTAATCTTTGGTCGTGTCAAATGTGTGTGTGTGTGTGTCTATTTGTAAATACGAATTATGGGATTTAAAGGGTTAAAATACATTTGGCTTCAGCGTTTTCCTGAGCATGTGTGTGAGTGTTTGAAAATTTTTCTTAAATAAATAGAATGAATAAAATAT
>JAVQIZ010107657.1:0-14419 GCA_036023535.2 Galaxias brevipinnis
GAGAGGATGTGGGTGAATAATTAATGAACACCAGTGAGACGGCAACAACCAACATGAGAACTTCCCTGGAACGGAGCATGAATGTATACCGCCCGCTTAGGAATCATACAGAAGGACACTGTGTGTGGGATGAGTCTAGAGGATAAATGGTCATATATCCCTGCTACCAATCACTCTGCCTTAAATAATATAAAAAGAAATCTATCGTCTAAATAAAATAAAAAGAAATCTATCACACGTTCAACCTTATGCATTACTACTAACATTATTAGTTAATTATGCGGTTTTTAACGAGGTATAGAGGTCATTGTGGTCAAAGGTCAAAGTGTAATTATTAGTATGCCATTTATGCGATTATTGGTAGCGGATGCAAATAGAGGGTTAAACATTATTTTGTAGAGTGTTCTGCATTAATATTGCCTGCTTTTTTATGCTTGCCCTCATTGTTACTTGTAACACTCAAAAACATAAATTACTTATGCATATGCTTGAAGAACGGTATCATATAAGAGTAGTAATTGTAAAAGATTTTGATAATTTTAAAATACATCTCATTATTGCCATTCAGACACACCAACGTATGGGGGAATGCCTTGTTTAAAAGCACAGCAGCAGTGTTGACACCAGAAAGAAACAGAATAATAGGCTGCCCAGGAATAAGAAAGATTTCTCGAGAAAGAAAGACACTGAACATGCCATTTCTGTTCCTTGTCTGTCAAAAGCTCCCTAGACGCCAGTCATTGAACACATAAAGGCAAAGCTCCAGTCTTCATAACAGTTGTAATTAAGTGACTTTGAGATAATGACTCCTGATAACAGTACAGACCCACCCATTCTCCATTGTTTCAATCCCTTTCTATGTTACTATTGCTACTTTTGACCACCCTCTCTCTTACTATCCCTCCCTAGTTTCCTGTGGGCAAGCAAGTAATCCAGCACTGCCAGTCAGCCAGTGAGGTCACAGTAAGCCTGACAAGGATTATAGTCCAGAGTGGATCAAAACATCAATCAGAGATCGGCCTCTGCTTTGCCATCACAATTTTTGAACAGCCGTCTTCACACACACACACACACACACACACACACACACACACACACACACACAAATCTCCCTCTCTTTCTCTTTTCTTTGTGAAATGTTCAGAAACTGTTGTTACAGTAAATTAAAATAACGAATTCTGCCACCCTGTCAGCTATTCAAGTTCCTCCTCCTGGTCATCTTAATTCAAAGATACAAGTAAACTATGTAACACAGGTATTTAATCTATATTTTTAAACTGGATCATGATTACTGAATTGTATTTTGAATTCTGCTGTATCAAGCAAACTACATTGTATTGTATTTTATGGATCACTACAGTAGTTATTGTACAGTAATTATTAGGTGACACTTCACCTTTGACTCCCCTATTATTTTCTTTAATGATTCTATTTTCTATAATAATCATTGTCTTTTTCACTGTCTGCCTCTCCCCCCTCTCTCATGAATAGAGCTATTTTTGGAACTGTGACGTACGTGTGAAGGTAGACGCTTGTAGACACCTCACTGGCGTGTCAGTGTATGAAGGAAGAGTATATTACAAAGGCAGGTAGAGAGGCAGAAGAAATAGGAGTTTCTAAGACAGAACGGATTAATAAAAACTTGTTGATCCTATATTTTGCTCACCTTTTGGCTTGAGCGTCACAATAATACATTGGAGTCACAGACAGACGTAATGGCTTAAAAGTCTAAGAAAAATAACATGCCACAATCATAATGCTACTTTGATTACTTCATAAATGTGCAACATTTCATTTAAAAATATATTCTGCACAACATTTACATTTAGCTAATTTCCAATTCAATGTAGAGCATGCACTGCACTGCAACCCAAACGATAACAATAAATAATTCTCAGTTTAGGTCTACCTCTATAATTCTATCTTTCTGGCCACAAAACTCAAGCAACCTTGGAAACCGTTACCAAGACAACACAGAGGGCTCTTTGGCAACCCACATTAACCCAAGTGGGCCATTCCTGTGTGTATTACAGTAGGGAGATGTTATAGCACTATGAAAACAACACTGCAACGGCAACAATTGTAGACAAACACCATAAGAAAACTCTCAAACGGTTCCGAGAGGCCCCTCCTTTTCAGAAATTAATATAGCATGTACAGTGGGCCAGCAACAGCATTATCAATCCCCTTGCACTCTTGTTCCTTCTGAGAGTTCAGTCCTAGGTTTGATAGTTTCTTCACTTAGTTACTGTTTTCTGCCTAATATATGCCTTTTAACAGCTTGTAGCCATTGACCAAAATCACATTTACTGTATTAAATGATGCACTGTATGAATTAATGAAACTTTGCAGTTGGAGTGCAGTGGGTTCTATTGTTCTATTTATGTCTCCAATTGCTTCCATGGCAACACCATACACTGATCTGGTGTTACTGACTCAGAACAATGAAGACTTTTACAACATCAGTCTATTGTCCTCATCTCTTTGCTTTTACACTATTCTTGTGAAAAGGACTACATCACTCAGGCTACTTTGGTGGGGCAGACATGACACAGCACCTGGGCTGTGTGTGTAAGAGAGAATGACCTAGAGTCAGACCACCCAAGCATAACTCTTTGTCGATGTTTAAATCAGCCCTTTCACTCTTCTCCCTTCGTTGTCTTGTAATAAAAAATACAGCAAAATGAGGTGAAGGAGTGAAGTGAGTTCAGGTGTGTATATCCATACTTACCATCGTAGTTGACAATGATGATAGCCAGCATGTAGTCCTTGCCCAGCATCTTTTGAGGTAGAGTGGTGGTCTTTCTTCCAGTCCCCTTTGCTAGCTGTTACACATTCCACGCCACTGTCCTGACTGCCCCCTGCACATACACACTTACTGTCACACACACACCCGTTCAATATGACCGCATACACCGTTAAGTGCCTGGGGGACACACTCGCATGCCAAGAGGATTAAAACCTCTACTCCAATCTATCCAATCTTCCTCCTTCCGTGTGTCACTCTATCACCCCCTTCCTCTGTCACTTTTACTATTCAAGCCCCGGCACTGATTACTAACATTAAAACCAATCAGCTCGCTTTAATTCTATGCTACATCTCCTTCCTTCCCCTTCTTTATGTCTGTGTACAGCCTCCTTTCCTCTCTCCTGTCTTTTCTCTATCTCTCAATCAGTGCCGGAGGGATGCTGGTTGTTCTATGGCTGCTATGTTTCGTTTCGCTCTCTCAGACTATTGTATTCACTGATGCCTGCAGCTCCCTTCTACCACTCCCCCTCCTACCCTCATCTTCTGACGTCGCACTCTCCCCCTCCCTTCGACACTCCCTCCGTGCTTCTCTCTTTCTTTGGCATATAATTATACTCTGTTCTTCACTCACACATACAGGCTGTCATTGCTTTTAAAACACCTGGTTATGAAAGAAGATAAGCAAGAGGACAAATAGATAATGAGCAAAAACAATTATGTTCAAACCCATTGCAATATGATTACAGATTGTAACAGGACCATACTATTTATGTCAAAAAGCTCTACTATAATGGGGATTGGGACCAGTCCTGTAGCACTGCACATGGGCAACAGGAGTTAATTCAATTAGACACAGGCAGGGCAATGGATGTATGTGTGTTCTGTTGGGAGGGTGATTTGGTGGGGGTTTAGAGTGCTTTTTCATAGCCATCACTGAATGTAAGATCAAGCTCCTCTGCAGGTTAACTTCTTTTAATAGGCAATATGAGATTTGAGGGGATGGATCCTTTAAGGAGGTCCACCTTTAACTATAGAGATAGAAATATGAATTATCATAGAAATACAACCAATACAAGAGGAACTTATTTTAAAGCAATATGACCTAAGTTTATGATTTTATTTCATAAAGTTAATACATTTCAGATTGTGTTCAATGTATTCCAGTGTTTCTCTAGTTTATTATAGCCTGTTCTTATTTTAGTGAAACTAACAAACTGATTATTAGGCCTACTCGATTACTATTACTCTGTTTTCACTTTAGATGCATACAAATGTAGATAATTTACTGTTTTAACTAAATTAACACTGGTGGTTTGTCTATAAGTCACAACACAAACACAGCTGATATTAACATCTCTGATAGTGATATATCTGGTCCACCTTAATCACCATAGTCATTTTAGCGAAATCATGTGGTCATCCATAACTGGCCACTCTGCAAGCATCAACACCCTCCTCCTCATTCCTATCCGCTAGCCTAGACCGTTGCTCAGCAACCAACCGGTACCCAACTATATTTTCTCCAACGGCAGTATGCACGTCGTATAGAGTCATCATTGGTCTTGAAAATCAACGAGTCAAATAAGTAGGCTACATTAATAATAATACATATACAATAACTTATATATGCCTACCTAACGCGTTTTTAAACTACAAATCCAATAGCACAAATTTTTTTGCTAGGCGACCTATAATTGCGAAATGAGATTAACGCCAGCTAGCAAGCTACAATCTACTGAAGTCTAGTAGGAGTCACCGCCTGAACCACCAAAAACATAACACGCCATACATTGCAGTGGACACTGTTACCACTAAAAGAAAGCGAAGCTTTAAAATACACAAGTTCAGAGCTTTAGGTAAATAAGAGTAATTATATAAACACAAATTAAATACCGTCGGATTAGCTTTGGCAGTTTGGGTAGATTTAGCAAAGACTTCATGCTAATGCCAATGTGGGCAAATTAATTCGATACCTACTGCGGTTTAGACTCGACTCAAGGTTTGAGTCAAGTACGGCTAGCCTAGTAGTACTCTACGAGTGTTACGTTAGCTTAGGCTGCTGACTGTCCTTTAACTACGTTAACGTTGCATGTAGTCAGGTAGTACTACTAGTTAAAGTTAGCACAGTATTCATTATCGAGCAAGTTGGAATCATGACAGCTGGCAAGGTTAGTAGCCTAGCGGGTACAATTAATTTATTATCCCTTAAAGCTAACGTTAGCTCGATGTAAAACAAATCATGAATGCAAGCGTACTAGTACTACTACCAGCGTGTCGTGCGGGGGTTAGCCGGTGTTAACGTTAGTTTAGTAAAATTACTAGGTTTAGCGTTCAAGACAACAATAACAGTCATTCAGTACTGACTGTAAACTAGCACAGTTTAAGCACGCCAGATTTAAAGTTGCAACTTTGGTTCATTAAAAACGAACAAGTAAAGTATGAGTGGAATATAACACAATAACTTATGATTCACATAGTTTTACGTTTGAGAAATTGTTATGAATAATTATTAAATGATTATAAATAATATGTACATGTTCCTACAGCGATAGCTGTCCAAATGTTAGAATTAGTTAGGCCTAGATCAGTTGGATGAACAATATTGTTAAAGTGAAGATCAGGTCTTGATTTCTCGTTCATAATTCATATGTTCCAAACAATAACTTGCCCAAATTGATGCGCAAAACAAGGGTACAAATGCAACTAATAGGCTCTATTACAAGCAGTTTTGTTTGAAGGCTACTTAATATTATCATACAGCAATTTTGTAACTATTGAGTTCCTGAAAGAATTGTTTGAGATACTTTTTTTAAGCTGTGCCTGTAATTCGGGTGAGGGAAAGTGATGCTATTTGTGTTGGTAGGATCCGTTTGGTCAGTTGAAGGACCTGGCGGAACTCAAGGACCAGTTGGAGGACATCCAACGGCGTGTAGAGAATGAAGTGCAGGCTGGAATACCTCAGGTAAGTCTAAAACCTGCATGCGCACTATCATACAAACACACACAAATACACCGGGGAAAACTGTAACACGTGTATTTAAAAAAATGAGAGGTTAAATTAAACGTCCAACAAGTATACTCACAGTCAAACACATACACACACTCTTGCTGTACAAAGCAGTTAGCTACATGTACGTGTTAACCTTCCTCCCAGGGTGGCAGTCTCTTGGCCTCTCCTTTTCTAAAGGGATTCCTGGCAGGCTACATTGTGGCACGGCTAAGATCTTCCGCCGTCTTGGGTGTGGCCGTGGGAACATGCACAGGCATCATCGGGGCGCAGAACTTTGACGTGCCGAACATCGAACAAACCCTTAAAGACTTTGTCAACAAACTCAAAGGAGGATTCAAGTAAGAGAGGAGAGATTAACAGCATGCAGAACAGGCCAGGGTTCTAAAATATATACATATTTTTCTTACTTCATGGTTTATATATATCAAGGCCAACCTGGGGTGCCATAAGCGATGTTCACTTCCTGTATTGTTATTATCTATTACAGAGGAATCATTATTTTTAACCAGGTCTTTTGATGTTTACCTACTAATTGGCCCAAAGTATGCCAAATGTATGACTGCACTTTATAATTGTTGACCTTAACAGGGATATACTGTATATGCATGGGGTGGTTTATGCATGGGATGGTTTATGGTTTAAGGTTTGTAGTTTGTTTATGGTTTATGTCTCAAACGGCCAAGACTTTACTATCATCTCTTTTGTAATGTGTAATATTCATTACTAAGAATTAGTCTTAATTTTATTAATGTTAGAAATTAAATAAGGCCTATTTAGTGTTTTTATGCTGTGGGTATATTGGGAAACGGAAAGGTTGATTCTTTCTAATTATTATTGTATGTTTCTTTCTTCCTTTACTTCATGGATCTAGTTTTGCATGTATTGGTATTGTCATCTCATTTTATGGAAGAAGGATAACACTTGAAGTGGATTTTTATTATTTAAATTGTACCCACAGTGTGACTTCAAATAAGACAATTGTAATGAGTGATCTGTTTTACATCATCTATGTCTAGAGGAACAGTGACCTCTAAAGGACAGTTGCTGTACTCACAGCTGTTTATGTCCGGGTTTGTTACAGTTATACTTTGATTCACAATTGATCTATTCAGGGAGAACCCACCATATATTATTCTGCACAACTATAAGTCATTTAATGCAGTGTTCTTTAGAATATAGCTGCACACCGTGTTCCTAAAATATTATTAAACTGAAAGCACTTTTGTCTTGTCATGATATGCACTATTAGTGGCTGATTCGTCGGATGCAAATAAATCCGATCTAGAAGTGTAAGAATTTCACAAAAACAGGATTGTTCAGTCAGAAATGTGTATTTGATCAGAATTAAGCATTTAAAGTACATGTAAAAAAAGGCTAGCTATATCATTACGGCATTACTATAATGTTGTAACCCGCCTACCGCTATAAAGAAAATCAGTTTTAACAGAAATATTGATAATTCAATGCAATCCTAAATGTGGGTTTCAGCTTCATAGGAAATACATAATTTGGGGTTCGTTGCTGATTTCATACCAAATTATTTATTTATTTGGCCCTTATTGTATAAATTCACTAGACAATTTAGATATATTTGTTGCTTCATTAAAGCCTCTTTGCTACTACACACCCATTGATTATTTGATTGATTTTATTATTTTACTTTGCGTTATGGTTTGTTATGCACAATTAGAACGCACAAGTAGACCACCAGTTACAGTTTGTTTTAGAAAAGATTTCCAGAATTGCCACTTAATTTAATCAGTTCATGCACACCATGAAGTGAAGGACATGGTCTAGGATCTGTGCTGCTTTTACTCTTTTCATATGGAAAATATATCCTATGCTACAGATATTATCTATAAAATTATTTTAGGATGATAAATACCTTGTAATTGGCTATTGTTCCACTGTGTTGTGCCCCTTTTTTCTGTTTTTGAATTACCTGTATTTTGCTACTACATAAACCAAATATAAAACAACATGGGCTTGTTTCCTTGTTAAATATTAGAGTGGAATCATAATTAATTCAGAAGTAATTTGTTCACAGGCCATTCATATTAAGCATCTTAAAGATTCTTAGCAAAGACATTTATTTGCTGGTATCTTTCTTTTGCCCTGGAAGGTTCACATTTTAACGTGTACTTGCCATGAAACACTCGTAAAAGCTTTCCAACCTAAGTGTAATGTCTTTATATCAAATCAAGTCAAATACATTTTAGTTGTATTGCACATTCATTCACAGAGACAACGCAATGTGCGTAATACAAAGCAAGTTAGAAACATACAAGGAAGAGAACAAAAGACTGTGAAAAGAAACGTATATATGCTGTGTATAGTTGGGTGAGTTGTTGGATAATGGAACAACAACTGAAAGCCATTGTTGGTGACAATGGCCGTGTCAGTCAACCACTGAGTCAGTTACATATGTGTGGTGGTCAGTACTGTACTGCACTATCCTTCATGTCATGTTTTTTGAATAAAAATTCATGTGTGCCTAAACAGACCCTGGAAGACTAACTTGGGATGTACATCTCAACTAAAATTACCATAAAAATGAAATACAACTCCACAGATACACCTTTGTATTGAAATATGTATTTCCATATAGGGGAATTTTAGACAAAAGTAATATTTGTGCTTGAGTTCTAGCAAAACAGTGCAAGATTTAGTTCCGATTTCATACTTTTCACTGACTGATTGAATTCCCTCACTTGCCACTATCCAGGATCCATACAATATGCTGTACTCCTTTCAAAAAAGCAAGACCCCATTTTAGACATAAAAGTTGTGCTGACAAAAGTAAGACATAAAAGTAAGCAAACTACAGTAAAACAATTAATATATCGTAGATCTGCATTGTTTTACCTGCTTCCTTAGTAAAAAAAATCAAAATAAAAGAATAGTAGTTGACATTGAATTTATTGTATGTCTTAGTTTTCACCTACAAATCAATTACAGGACAGTAAGCATGAGAGATTAGTGAAAGTAAAAAGCCTAGTGCCAGACATAGGATGTGAGTCATTTTAAAAAAATGACATACAAATACTACCTAGTTACCTATTGAGATGTGTTCTTCAATTAAATTTGCTATACTAAAGGCAGATGACTTTATTGTGAGACAGTTTGCCGTGTTTTAGCTAAATGAAATGCAAATCCAGTTTAACTTGTATGAAACATTCATTGCATATTTTAAATTAAACCTTTTATACGTCATGTTTGTCAATTATTACAGTGCTTAAAAACTACAATTGTCATGTCATGAAGAACAGGCAGTTCTATTGGGAAGGTGCAATGTTACAAAACAGTTTATTAGATAGGACAATTGTCTGAATGGTTAGGTTGTAAAGATTGAGAGATTAGTGATGTTATTTGGTACAGTTGAAAGAACATGAGATGGTTCCTCAGCCATAAGACTACTGTTATGCTGGAACAATCAGATTAGGTTCAGGCTATTCATCTGTAAACAGAAACACACCAGTTAGGATGGGGAATAACTAACACTGGTATGGGTGTGAAATTAATCTTTTTCTCACCATGGGGCTCCTGCAAGACATCAGGAGAAGCCAAACGATTCAGTCCTCCTAAAAAAGTAAAGGTTTTAAAAGACCTTTCAACAACACTATAATTGTAGTAATAAGAAGGATTGTATTCTGAATTCAATCTACACCCTTTCCATACATCTATACATTTAACCTTCAATAAATCTATTCATTTTTTCCAATTATAATAAATTAAGTAATTATTTTAAACCTCACCAAATGCAACTCCAGGGGCAGAGACACCACTGCAATCTGCTAGCCCTCTGGCAATTGTCCCAGGGATCTCTTTCCCTGCGGAATCCACACACCAACACTGTTTTCCCTGCCAGCACTGGTGAGACAGGTAGTTCCCCTGGTCATCACAGCGTGGGCGGAACGACGGCAGGGCAACGGCCTTCAAACCGGCGGCCTCCAACTGGCATTGGGTAGCAGATTCCATGCCTGGAGAAGAAATGCCTTTATTAATCACAGGTGTATCCTTTTTTTTTTTTAAAGATTGAATTTAAAAGATAAGATAAAAAAATTTAAAGATAAGTTTGTTAATGGTGTAAGGATATAGATGAATGTAAGACAGCAACACCACTCCACTGCTTTTAGACAGAGTGGTAAGTAGAACGCCTCATGGTCATAAAGGATTATGCTGTATGAATCGTACCCTCTTTTGGCACATGAGTTGAAGTTTCCTAAAACCAGAAAAGTAGTAAAATGGAAATAAATAAAACGATAAGCACTAAGCCATTGCTTGACAGGGCAGTAAGCACATTTTTGATCATAAGCAGTAATTATTGGATTTAATGTAGCACCGTTGCCAACATCCTTATATCACACAACAATATGAATGTTTTAAGTGTACCTCAGTAAAGTCATCTATCAGTTTGGGCATGACATTCATTGGGGCATGGATCCTGACGGGAACAGCAGCTAGAATCAGAGAGGAGAGGAAGGCACAGTATGAAGAAGGTTCTCGGCAGCTCGGCTTCGGTTTGTTCAGTATCCATCACAAGCCTTTGCTGTCTCACCCGCTCTTCCTGCACTCAGATCTTCCTTCAGGTTGTCATTCTGCTCTTGCAAGCTTTTTATGTCGTTTTTCTGGCTCAGGACAAAGTAGGCGGTGAGGGCCTGGCCAGCAATCAGGAGACAGGCCAGCAGGGTGATGCCTGCCACTTTATAGGCCCGGGAAGATGAACCTCTGGGTACGGGAGACAAGAAAGAAAGCTAGGGGATGTGATTCAATGGCCTCATATTAATGTAAAGAGCTACTGTATAGACTTTTAAATCTATTGAATACTGTCTTAGTATATACTGGTATAACGTAATTCTGAAAGAGAACAAGGTTGTCAGGGTTAATATATTTTAGACACAAAGAACCTGGAAAACTTGACAAACATTAGCACATGTATCACCATATTTCTTATAAAACCACATAAGACACAGTATACATTTTACTACATTGATCTGGCTCGTCCACGTCATTCATGAGACAATACAGTATTTTCATCTTTAGAAACTCTCAAGTAATCAGATGTATGTTATGCGTTTTGTCTATAGACAGATAGCTAGACAACCGTTGTAGAGTTCCTTACCCTCCTGCAGGAGTTCCAACATGGATAGCAGTCTGTTGGTTTGGAATAAGGGGCTCCGTATGGGTCTGGGGATCTGACATCCTGTCCTTTACAAGCAACACAATGAATACAAAAATAATCACAGAAGTGTTTTTGGCTAATAGAGGAGAGGAACTGAGACTAGGATAAACCGGATACTTTGATACTAATACTCTAACATAAACCTCTTCTTATATTGCCTTGTTTGCTCTTTCACTGATCTGACAGAACTTGGATTATGTACAGCAAAGTGAAAGCAATGAGAACATTATATCAGTCCCTTAGCCTCAAATCTGTGAAGGTCCCAGCAATATTTATCAACAGGGATTCCCCACATTCATGGAAAGGGTGGGGCTTGTTAGGCCTTTCTTCAAAATACATTTCTGATTGGTTAGCAACATCAGAATCATCAGTTACCAGTGGCAGACAGTTTATGGTTTAACATACAAAAAGAAACTGCTGTGAAATCCATCAGCTGTTGTTAGGTAGACTAACAATAACCCCATGCAGTAAACTGAAACAGTGCTAAATACAAAGGGTTTTGGTAACATGTTACAAGGAACAAAAATAGTAGAAAACTCCCCAGTGTTTCGGTTCAACCATTAATATCCACCTGTGACTAATAAAAAAAAGTATTACTCTTTTAGTTGTACTTTATGGCACTATTTGGTCAACGTTCTAAAATCATTAAAAGTAGTTAATTGTGTTAGTTTTTTATAATTGCTAACAAGCGTTTACCTATACTAAGCACACCTTTTCTAAACTCTTAACACAGCAACACACCTACATCACACAATTAGCCAAATAGTAAATTTTCTGCTCAAAACCACATTTTGTTAATTAAATACAGACTCTACATTTCAAAATGCAAAATAACCTTCTCTACATACTCTAACACAGCAAACCCAACTCAATTAATATTTTCAAAACACTAGCACGTTTTCTATCCAAGAGGAACATTTAGTCAATCAGCACGACCTTCCAAGTAGGGAAGAGCAGGTTAAATTAAGACTGTTTTTACTTGAGGCGTCTTTCAAGAGAGGGCATGACATTAAAGTCTCCAACTAAAGGATGTACATATATTTCGGGGTGTGGTGCATCCCTGGTAATAACTTTGGATCTAAAATAAACAGTTTTCAAAATAAGACTTTAAAAAAAAAAAAAGTGGTCTCTCGGCTCAACTTGCCCGATGAGGGGTAAGTTGAGCCTAGGTAGAGGATAAGTTGAGCCACATGGGAATAAATTGTGCCATTGATTATGTTGAATTAAAACTGAACATTTTCACCTCATGTAGGCCTACTGCTATATCAAAGCAAGACAAATGCAAAACCAAAGTGACTTCTTATAGGTTTCCTTTCAAAATAAAGTTTACAACTTCAAAGGCCAATTTTCTTCTAGGCCCATTTAACACTTTCAGAACAAAATCAAGTAAAAAATAAATAAATAAAATCCAATTCTCATGACAGAACTGGGCTACTTTTACTTATTTGTTCTGACCCTTTCAGAGCCATTTTCTTGTCCTTTTCAGTCTATTTCTTGTCTTGCCACAAATTATCCCGTCCCCACCATTAAACTTGTATCATCCAACAGTTCAGAGCTAACATCCTGCTAACAGTATAGTCTCATATTGTAACTTCAAAAAGCACTAACACGAGATTTTTCAAAACGTGTCTGTAATTGTTCAGAGACAAGAATCATGACTCCTTTAATGTCGGCAAAAATGTTTTTTAACGTAACTGAGCGTATCACTCATTCCATGGGTCTCTCTCCATTACAAGCTGAGTAAAATAGATTAACCTTCAAAAATGAGTGGTCACATGACAAATTTCGTCTAGTTCCCTAGAAACAAGGGGTAGTTCAACTTCCCCACATGCAAAACTTACCACGCTCTCCCCTGCTAAGTTTATGGCATTACAAAAACTTCATTACTTTTTATAAGTCAGGCCTCGTATTAGCTCTCAGCGGCCAAAACCGATGACAGGATGGTGCCTAATTTCTTTATTTCAGCTTATCTTTCAATTTCAACAGTAAAAGGGTTATGTTTATCTTAGTTTACTTTGGTTGGTCATGGTTTATGCTAAAGAGTGGATGAAAATAGTTCAGAAAGAAAAGGAGTTTAACTTAATATTGGTCCCTTCCTATTCAGTTTGTGTATATACACTATACTTATTTGGGTACATAGATGTGAGTGCTATTGTACGACACTATGTAATTTATCAGTGTGTAGTAGTCGTTCGTGCTTCTTGCACTTTTCAAACTTGATGGGCTATGTGCAGTTCTGAAACAAATTAAGTAAAAAAATAAAAAAGTTAAAATTTGCCTTTGTAAGAGTTTTTACTGTTTTGCATCTTGTACATGGCTGCGTTGTTTGAAGTTCAAGCAACTTTAAAAAGCTGTAAGAGCCACTGTTTTGTTTCAGGATGAATTGGCTTTGTCCATATATTTCAAATTACTATTTTAATGTGCAGTCAAGGCAAGGCCCAAATGATTGCTATCGTTGGTTCAAGTCAGACTTGCAGATAACAGTGAGTTATAAAATAAGCAAAAGGGGCAAACAATGGCACTTGATTTAGAAACTGCATTGTAAAAACAAGAAAACTGCTCATCTTCTGGGTAACACACAGACAAGACAGAAGCTGGAATAAACCTTTTATTGAGTGAAAAACTCAGAAATAGCACATTTACAGACGACGACCACGACGACCTCCCTTTCTGCGTGTGCTGTCTGATGGAATAGGGGTGACATCCTCTGCAGGAAGAAAAAGGAAATTACTCACTTTACCCACTAATTCAAATTATGTCAAGCTACTGCCTTGAATAAAAAAAAGACATGGGCAGAAACAAGGTCTTTCATGTATTGGTATATTTGAATACAGTAGACTTTTAGCTAATTTCCGCACCTCAATATTTGAGGAAATGCTGATGCATTCAAAGAGACAAGAATCAGAATCCTTAATTTAAGGAATAAAGCCATTGTTATGACATTACATAGCATTACTAAATTCCAACAAGTGATAATTCTCATCTTGCGAACTTAACAAATGACCCGAAACAAATATATAAACAGAGAAGACACAAGTTACAAAATACATTTTGGCAACATAATTAAAGGGGACCTATTACGCTTTTGGGCATTTTCCCTTTCCTTTGGTATGTTATATAGCTTTTTGTGCATGCAAAAGGTCTGAAAAGTTACAACGCCCATAGTCCACGCCAAAGGGAGCTGCTCTTTCTCACAGAAAACACTGCTCCTGAACTGCCTGAAAAGCCTTGTTTGTAGTCTAGCATTTTCTTCCGTAACTTATCTACGTCACTAAGCCACACATTTGAATAATGTTTGGCACGCCCTCAACCAGAGCCAGTCAGAGCGGAGGCCTGGTGGTTTCGCAATGTCTGAAAACGCTGTTTTGGTAAGCACAAAGGCAAATTCCCTTTGTTTGGCCAGCTGACCAATCAGAGCAAACTGGGCTTGTCGGGAGGAGGGGCCTTAGAGACAGGAGCCAAAACAGAGCGTTTCAGA